>CH001384.1:111475-129339 GCA_000149265.1 Ciona savignyi | reverse complement strand
ATATCCCTTGTATTTTTCCGTTCTCAGGGATAAACATGAATAACCTCTCCTATTATTACACTGGACATCATACAGATAAGTCACTAAACCGCCTAAATTATGGCTTCCCAACCTGTAGGTCGATGAATTTTAGGGCTTGCAAGAATCAATTTCACACAAACTAATATACCTTGTGCGTTTTTAGATTTTAAATGTGAAGAAGGTTTGCATTAAATTATATTAAATTGACAGTGATCGCTAGCTTAAAATTTTGGGAAGCCCTGGTCTAGATCAACCACCCTTTAATTTTTTTTTGCTCCTGTAGCGTACAGCACTGTGAGCAATATGTGGGCGACTTTGTAAAGACCTATCTGCGATAAAACAACACACGCAAAGAAGGGAACAAGAAAATGGCATTATTAACGCTTCGCTGAACACGTCGCCACACTGCTTTGTTTTTTAGCTTACAGCAGGCTACCTACGAGATAAATGGTTTTCACATCCTGGCAAACCTACAGTAATCGTTTAAGATATTTTACAACAAACTGAAAAATTGAATGAAGAATTACACAATAAATTTCAAGCTAAAAAACTAGCCGAAATTGTCCAAGACCTACATTGGGATATGGATATAAACATGTTGTTTTGCATAAGTTCTGTTAACTGGACAACCAATTCTGTTCAAACCAGAATTGCTGCTTTCCGTCTCGAACCCTCTATATCTTTAACTCTGGGAAGACCTCATATTCCTGGATAACAGGAGCTCAAATCAAATCGTGACACCATGCTATAACTTACACATTGATAAACAATATCTGACAATTATTAATTTTAAATGGATTTTTTACAGATTGGTGCACATCTACACATAGTTAGATAACATTTCTCGCCTGAAGTCAGTTTACATGTAATTTTTGGGTTGCTTTGCGGTATTTTGCTGGGTTATTTATAACAATTCATATTCATCCCCGTGGTAACACAGCACTGGGTTGGGATTTTCACAAATTGTCACTTAACATCTATTCATCTTACACAAGGCAGATATTGCTTAGCTCGCTGTAATAATGGTAGCATTATAACAAAGAATTTATATTGAACAGCTCTTGTAGACCACTGATCGGGGATTGCAAATTGGCGTAGATATAAATTTAAATAGCAACATAATTCTTGTGTATTGCAAACACGGTTGTCTATAATTATTAAGTGCAAATACGGTCGTCTGTAATTATTTTTATTTGATACCTTTGTACACTACTGCCTTAATCTGCTACTTTCTACCACATTTCCAAAACATATGTTATACGATAATAAAACTCAAAAATTTAAACAAATTTTAAATTTAAAATTTAAAAAAATAATAAAAAGAACAAAAAAACATGAAGATTAGAAACAATTTTATCAATTTCCAATTTAAATATTCATTGGAATTGGATTTTTACATATATATACAATTTTATACAATGTATAGCTTTGTAACTTTATTCTATACTGCTTTGTAACTTTGATTTCCTCAGGACTTGGTTGTAAATGATAGTGGTAAATGGGATAAACAGAACGGTGATCAATGGGTGAAGACTTGGAAAGTGCTTAGAATTGATAGCGCTAATGATCTGAAACGAATTCTTCAACTTGAACCTGGGAAGGTGGGATAGAATGCAGCTTTCAATATGTCATATATTAATTAATAATATCACGAATTACTTTGTTATAATGTCAAGTAGTTATTATCCATAGAATTAAAATATGAATTTTATTATTTTACATTAACATGTAAAGTGAATAGAAATAACACATTGTTTTATGTCGATAAATAATGTTTAACTTAACTGAAATATAAATGATGTTTTACATGATAAATGTCAAATTATCCTCAAATTTTAATTTCAGATAACGAGATTATCATTGGACGCACGGAACATTCCAGTAAGTACATCTGTGTTTGATTTGTAAATTATAACAAAGACGTTTACCAACCTGGTGGAGAGATTTTGCACTCATTTCTAAAACTCCCAATTTATCCGGATTAATCTCATATTGTCCCATGTAATATATAAACCTCCAACAGATTAGTCTGGTGGTTAAGTGCGTCGCCATTTAGTCCAAGGGTTGTAGATACTAAACTGGCTAGTTGGTTGTGTCCTTGGGCAAGGCACTAAACGGACATTGCCTGAACCCAGTGGATTAATGGGTTGTATTAAATTGAAAGAACGTGTGAATTATATATGACACACTGCAATAGCTCTGGTAACCCGACGGTTAACGGAGGTAATCTGACGATTGCCCGTGTGTTAACCCCCTTGGTTTTTCTAATTACGGTGATAAACATGAATAACCTATTTCATCCTAACTCCTAATGTCAAACATTTTCTTTGATTGTTATAATACATCTTATACTTCACATATGCGGTAGAAAAGCTTTTGTTACTTATCATAATGCAGTATTTAACAAGTAACAGACTCGTAGGCTCATATTGCAAGATCTATTAATAGTCTAGTGATCACGAATCATATTCAACATAGAAATACCATATAACACAATTCCCAAATATCATTTATATCAGGCATGGGTTGCATACCATTTATATGTTACCAACTCGCTATTTATAGCCATTGGCCGTTCACGCTGCATGATAAACACAGTATTCAGCACATCAATGCATTGTTTATCACCAAGTCGTTAATTATTTGAAATTCCCTAAATTTATTTTGAAGTTTATACAAAGGTTGGTAAATGCTTTGTAATAAGCCATAAAAACATCGTATACGCAACAGACTCGTAGTAAGTTCATGCATCAATGTGATAACAAAACCCAGATAAGTGATAACAAATGGGAGTTTAGTCACAGGGCTCCTGGTATACAGAATTAGAGATGAGGGATATAGCTGGATATTTGCAACCGCACATGGAAGCTCTGGATGAACTTTGGTTAGATGGATGCGGACAGCTGATCGTAGATTTGAGCCAAGCCATCAATGAGCGACAGAACAAGGTAAATATATCAACTTTATTTTTACATGTAAAACATCCAGTAATTATAGAAGATGTGTAGTTTACCACATATTTCAGTTTATTGTTAAAATGATTAGATAACTATCCCATAATGGTATACTCATAACATACTTTATAAACTAACATTTTAATATTTTGCGTGCCCTATTGTTACGTAGTATAATCGTAAAAATAAATAAATTAATTTAATTTGAAACGAAAAATGTTAACAACCATGAACAATTCCGCTTAAAACTACCGCGATATTAGACCTGCTAAGCAAATTAATTTATGCAAAATCCAACAATTTCCCTATGATAGCGTCAGTTCCCATCCACGAAAATACAACATGAATTTCCCCTATTAAAATCTTCAGATATGTATTTACCTCATGAGATATTCCTGTTATATACAGATTAAACTTGGAATAAATGGTGATAGTCTCTCTGATGAAGTTGTCCAATGTCTGTCAAGTTGCCTTATCAAAATATCGGAACTGGATTTGGGTTATTACATACTGTCACCAAACAGTCACCTTATCATGCAAGTTGCGATCAAACAACTCCCTTCTCCCCAGGTATGCCTTAGGTTCATGAGATGTTTGTTTATATGTTGTTATTATTTTTATAAAAACATTTATTACCTGCTGTCGATCAACGTTCCACAGTTGTTGCAAAATTAATGAACTTTTAATAAAAAAAGTTAATGAAGAATTGTAATGAATGTGTGTACTGTGTGCTATTACATCATAATTGTAAAATAAATGATTCTCTTATAAAAAATAAAAAATTTACTAAATTAATCATCCGGCCGCACCGTTTAAATCTGTGTCTAAATTACTGTTGCTCGAGCCACCATCGGTTGCAATGATGATCGCATTCAAACTGTTATTTTGGTAGGAAATATGTGACAATACGACAAAATGGTAAGAACTACTTGCAGGATTTCATCTTAAAAGGAGAAGTGATCTCTGACCTCATTGGTTGGTTCGACAAGTTCAAAAGGAGCAAATTAAAGTGACGACATTCTTAGAAAATACCCATATTCACCAACCAAACTACCACCCCATACGACATATATGATGGAGCAGAACCAATACAGCTTCTCCCACGTACATGGCTGTCTCTGCATTTGGCTTCATGATGCCAAACTAATACAAGAGATCATTTAAAATATTTGACATTTCTACATCTATCATTATTCTTATATAGGCCCACCATTATTCCAATGTATAGTACCCACCATTATTCCTATGTATAGTACCCACCATTATTCCTACGTATAGTACCCACCATTATTTCAATGCATCGTCCCCACCATTATTCCAATGTATCGTACCCACCATTATTACAATGCATCGTACCCACCATTATTCCAATGTATAGTACCCACCATTATTCCAATGTATTGTACCCACCATTATTCCAATGCATTGTACCCACCATTATTCCAATGTATCGTACCCACCATTATTACAATGCATCGTACCCACCATTATTCCAATGTATAGTGCCCACCATTATTCCAATGTATCGTACCCACCATTATTCCAATGCATCGCATCCACCCACCATCATTCCAATGTATAAAAATGATACTTCAATAATGGTGATTAATGTATTTGGATCCTGTTTGGTTGGTATGAATCATCTACCGTGCTTTGTAACACGTTGGTTGGATAGCTGGTGCATTTAATTGGTATTACATTAATGTGGTTGGAAATTTTGAATTCATTTAATGAGGGCATGTAAATAAATATTGTACATAATGTTAAATTTGTTTAATGATTTTGGCGATTTAGAGTAATCGTGGGATCACGTCGCGCCCACCGTCAGGTTACTGGAACTATTGCAGTATGTTCATTTATAATAAACGCGTTTTTACAAATTTGTTACAAACGCGGCCTTGTAGGGTTTTTCGTTGTTTATATTTATCCCGATTTCTGGCACTAGGTGCACCGTTTAAAGGTTTTGTTCCGAGGGTGGTCCCTCTGTAAATGCATCATAGGGCGTTATAGATAAACGCTCAGTGCTGTGCTTGTGACTCGATTGTATTGGGTCTGACTCCAAGAACGATTCTACGCTGGTGGAAAGTCAGTTTGTTTCATAGACAACGCGAAACACACGAATACTTTAATGCACTACTCGTGTACGTTTCGTTGCGATTAATAAATAGAAATTTCGATTTCCTTTGTTCTTGAGGTTTGCCAACCGTTTTTTCGTTCAAACCGGAGGCTGCGACTTTTGCCTTGCAGTCCCTGGCACGCCTTGTACGGTGAACCATCGGTGATATAAAAGGCTTGCAGTTTCTTTCGCAGTTTGTCGTAACATGGGCTAAGCCCAGGCATATTTCGTAAATATGTCGCATGCCACTAATATAAACTGATAGCCAGAGGTCGTCATGAGCAATGGTTTTAGGACACCTATTTCAATTGTTTATAATGCGACGGTATTCTGTGAAGAGACCAACAGTGCTCGGATTGTTTGTTGGTTTCTTATTCAGATTGCACTTTACGCATCGACTGCAATAATTTTCTACTTCTTGCCAGCGAGACCAATATAACCGTTCAGCCACTTTACCCACAGTTTTGGTCATGCCTAAATGACCTCCTCCGTGAGCGTCGTCGTGTAACGAAGAGATCAATTCGCCTCTAATAGACTTCGGCAAAACAAGTTTGTTCATCAGGGGACCGGGAGTGGTGATGGTTTCGCCGTACTAATAAAGAAGTCCATTTTTTAACCTTAAGCTTTGGAATTGTGCCCAGTAGTGTCGAGTTTCCAGAGAGAGCTGTTTCTCCTTCCGTAATTGTGGTCGTCCCGCTCTAACCACGGAAAAAACATGCGCCAAGTCGCCATCGTTACGTTGTGCGTCTCGGATATAGTTTTCTGATATTCCGACAATTGGTACCAAACTACATTGCATACCTCTTTTTTGGATTTAAATGGGCTCATATCTCTCGCCCTGTAAGAAAAGTCGTCTCCCTCAAATCTGTTTAATGCATGGGCATAACTATGCTTCAATCCTGATATATGGACAAGCTCAAAATCGAATTGGGCTAAATGTTCAACCCATCGCGCACATTGTCCATATAACTCTCGGGATTTCCACAGCCAGCGAAATGATGCATGGTCGGTTCTCAATGTAAAGGGGCTTTCTGTGAGGTAACATTTAAATAGTTTAGTAGCAAATATGACTGCAAGTAACTCTTTTCTCGTCGTAAAATAGTGTCTTTCGGTTTTTTGTTAGAATTCTTCTGCCACCCAGTCAGAAAAAAATGAGCTCGCCGGAGATAAATTTTCCACGTTTCAGAGTTGGCCCAAGTAAATGTTCCGAGGATTAGCCAAAGAAGTATATTCGTTTTATGCTCGGAAACAAGACCGGCCGATGTATATATAATGGATAAAATCATGGATAAACGAATGATAAAACAAGGTTGGCAAAAGCATGGCCGGGCTTAGGTCAAGCATGTTACACACACGAACCATTCAAGCGACATACATGACCCTTCCAAGCAACATCCTTTTTAAATACCACTAGCCAAGGACTTTTTATCCTTTATGAGTGATACCCCTAGTACGCTTAACGCGCTACATAAACAAAAGAAAATGTTTTGAACCGGAAAGACACCAACAAAGTGACCAAAGAAAATATTTAATAGTATTCAAAAGCATGACGCCACAGAGTAAGAAAAACAGGGCAGTAGTGGAACCATAACAATTCTTTTCTTTAATAAGCAAAGAAATCGGCAAAAATAGTAGTAAAGTTAGTCTATGTAAACTGGTTACTTTACAAATAACCCATTTTAACATTTAAACAAATAACCCCCTTTTAACATTTAAACAAATAACCCCCTTTTAACATTTAAACAAATAACCCCCTTTTAACATTTAAACAAATAACCCCCTTTTATCATTTAAACAATTAACCCATTTTAACATTTAAACAAATAACCCCCTTTTAACATTTAAACAAATAACCCCTTTTAACATTTAAACAAATAACCCCCTTTTAACATTTAAACAAATAACCCCTTTTATCATTTAAACAATTAACCCATTTTAACATTTAAACAAATAACCCCCTTTTAACATTTAAACAAATAACCCCTTTTATCATTTAAACAATTAACCCATTTTAACATTTAAACAAATAACCCCTTTTATCATTTAAACAATTAACACATTTTAACATTTAAACAAATAACCCCTTTTATCATTTAAACAAATAACCCCTTTTATCATTTAAACAAATAACCCCTTTTATCATTTAAACAATTAACCCATTTTATCATTTAAACAAATAACCCCTTTTATTATTTAAACAATTAACCCATTTTAACAAATAACCCCTTTTATCATTTAAACAATTAACCCCTTTTATCATTTAAACAATTAACCCATTTTATCATTTAAACAAATAACCCCTTTTATTATTTAAACAATTAACCCATTTTAACAAATAACCCCTTTTATCATTTAAACAATTAACCCATTTTATCATTTAAACAAATAACCCATTTTAACATTTAAACAAATAACCCATTTTACAAATAAAAATCATAATGGCAATTTAACATTTAAAAACAACTTTTTTAACGAAATGGTTTGTTCACAAATTAGATTGTAGAATATTCATCAGAACTTCTGTCTACGGGTACAGTGTCCCAGCTTGTATCAGTGCCAGAATCTTTTGATCGTCTTGCACATCGCCCTCCCTCCCAATCCCCTGATTGGCAGAGAACGGTCCCAACAGCTGTTCCTACTGCAGCATATGTAGCTGCCTTGTGCATAGTGTATGACAATGTTTCTGTAGATAAATATATCCTTCTTACATTTGCAATTAAATTTAGTAATTAAAATCAAAACAATAGAAATGTCTCTTCACGTACATTACACTGTTGTAGCTTGAATAAATGTAAGCACAATAAAATCTAACGAGTACCCCATGTGAATATGTGATAAGTAAAACCTCATTTTATTTCCCGATTCAAAAAATAAATATTATATTTATATTACAATACAAATAATAGTAAATCACTTTAATTAAAAAAGCAACTTTTCCTTACTTAACAGAACTTGAAATAGTGGGCTATCTCGAAGGGCAATTTTGGTATGTTTTCTCCCAATGCCTAATCCTGTCCAAGAATATTGAGCCGCTAGTTTTTTTTTCATAAAAATTTTGAGAAAAGCTCGTACAGTTGCACGAAGATCTTTGTGATCTATACGTTTTGCGATGATTTCAAATTCCTAATAAAACAGAGGATACATGTTTATCTTCTTATTTGACAGTAACAATTGGTATGACATATTAAATTTAATTGTCCTCGGCCCTTCGTCCTCGCAGTAGGCGTGAAAATGGTCTTACAGAGAAACTTAAAAGAGGTTTACATTATTAATAATGTGACTAGTTAAACCATACGAGTCGACCAACTGATTAAACAGTAATTCATTAAAGTGATAACTTAATAAATAATGTTCTTACATTTATTTTTTCAATGTTCTCCTCCAGTTCTATTGTGCTTTCTGCAGGAAAAATATCAATTTGATTACACGTTTGGGAATATTCCTGGCTTTTCATGAAACATAATGATTCTTTTATTTCCTTATTTTCGTTAATAAGGTGGTCAACTTTTCCAATAAGTTCATTTATGTTGCAGCGAAGACTGCCGATCATTTGTTCAATTGAGTCATTGTTTTTCACAGTGTTGTTGTTCATTGGTAAAGCGAAAGTACGAGACCTGCATAACAAACTCATTTTAAAAAAGACAGTGGTTTTTATTGTACAGGCACAATAATTTGGACCAGTGTAAAACTGCTTTAGTGCATATAGTTTTTAGATTAATTAAAGGAAAAACACATTAGATATATATACCTTTTTGGTGGGTTAATTGTGCAACTTGAACCAGCAGCCCTACGGCGGTGTATTGGCGCCAACTGATTATAGTCCTCCATTGAACTATCCAAAATGTTTTCGTCTGAGGTTGAGGAAATGTTTCCTATAGAATAGGCCCTTTCCAAGCATTTTTGGTATGTGCCTAAAAATTAATTTAAATGGATTTCAATTCTACAAAAGGCTACAAACTACAACATTTAACTTACGGGCTTGGCATAATATTTGACATTCATAAGTCCCCCAATCTTCTTGCACAGCAGTTTTGTCTTGCACCAGCTGCTGTACATTTTCACTAGTTGACGGCCAACGGCAGGAAGTTTGATTCACCATCCAGCCTTTATAAACAGCATCCGAGGTTCCACCAACAGTAAATTTTACAAATACAAATTCCTTCATAATTATTTCACAAATGATTGTCGACAACGAAACTACTATTGTATGAACAAATACTTGAAATACAGTAATACTATATCTGTAAAACACAAGAAAGTTAAATAAAAAAACATTGATTCATACAATGTATTAATATCTCATTTGCGCTTATGTTAAAGAAAATTATGTTTTATACTAGGAGACAAAATGGCATTTATCCATTTAAAACTGCGGTAAGGGTTCAAGATGAAATTTTTATTTTTAAATCGATAAATTGGATTAGTATAGCCAGTTCAAATTTCTGGTCAAAATATGATTTTGATACATTATGTTTTGTCATAGATGCAAAATGATTATGACACTGCATGAATCAATTCCAAAGCAATAAACTTTTTCTTATATGGCAAAAGCATACACTTAATAACATGTTCATTAAACTCGATTATGTCCAAACCATCACTAATTGCACTTATTTTAAAAATACCTATATGCGAAGATGGAATAGGATGGGAGAAAAAGTTACCAATATGCAGATATTGTTTTACAACTAAATATTTTCGATCATCACATTCAATTATGTCGATGACCTTTGATATGTATGTGACAAATCTACACCGATTTTAGTAGGGCTAAACAATTGACCCGAATGACGAAGTTTATGTTGTAACTTAATTGTCTGTAAAATATTACAATTTTCATGAAAAGCATGAAAAGCTACTTGTTGAAGTGGGTTGTAACCAGAACGAACAGAATTTTTTAAAACCCCAAGATAACTTTCAAATGGGAAACAGTTTATAAATTCTAAAGAACCATATAACTTAAAATCATCCACTAAATGAACAATGCTGTGAATGTTGTATGACAAAAAACCTTTACCGTACACAGACCTACATTCATTTGTAAATTTAGTAAGCAGTTTAGAACAAACTTCCATATCATTATCAGTAGTGTGAGAAGATAATAAAAGTCGCATAGCAACACAAAATGTTCGAAAATGTTGATACCTTTCTTTACATAATATGTTCTTTTGTCTTAAAATGACAACACCTGCGTATAATAAAAACAAACGATATTCTGATGCTTTCCAATAAGCAAGATCATATATTCGCCTCATTTTTCTGTTGAATTCTGAAGGAATGAACTTAATAACTTCCGTTAACGACGTATTCAATTGTGAAATTGCCATTGATGAAAGTTTTGCATGATTTTGCCTAAAAAATAACTGAGTTAGTCAACACATAACTGTTAAAGTATATACCATACCTACCTTCTAACACCTTTCCACCACAACATGAGCCTTTTCATCACACCCAAACAACAAAGGTGCATGTAATCCAATGGAAACCCATATACCATATTTACACCAAAGTTAGTTAAAATAGATGTTCCTTTGTGATGATTTTCATGTCTTTGTGAAATAAAATCGTTATCTGATCTTGGTTCACAATTTGTTTCGAGAAAACAGACATGACGAGAAATTTTGTCATATACTCCAGTTATTGTACATCGTTCACAGCTATTATAACCACAGTGCAGTTTAATTTTTTTTAATGCACTTCTTGCTGGGGCATCACAAACATATATACCATTATTTGCTAACTTGAAGTTTACGTCATTGTATACAATAAAGTTGGAACGTAGAGTGCTCATATCCTCCAAAAATTCTTTTAGAAAAGTTTCCGGCGCTGGCATTTCTCTATTTGGTGATTTTTCTGTAGAATAAATACCGACACAAAGAGGTCTCATCTGAGTTCTGTAAACTGTTATTAAAATGGGATAAATTCTTGAAGTCGGGAGAATGTTGAAACAGCGGTAATCCATCAATATTAATTAATAAGTAGTATTCAACAGTTCCAGTTAAATGTCCATAGAAATGATACAGAACATCTCTTAATGATTCTTTCCAGTTTGGAAAGTGCACATACAGACCACCTTCTCGTAAAGACTGGTATGAAAGATTAGGTCTTGGTAGCAGCGAGTTAAAGGACTTTGGTAACTCATTGTGAATTGAATGTAAGCCTTTAAGTAGATTTGAAACAGCAGACTTGGGAACATTCACTTCTGTCAGTGCCCAAGCTGTAATAAATTCTTTAATAGTTAGTGATTCGTTGGCAACCTTCTTGCTGTATCCGTGTGCATCATTGTTAGATAATACCATCTCGTGAACTGTAATTTCAGAGGAAGCAGAATTGTCAGATTCTTCCAGTGAACCATCAGTTTCACTTGCCGAAATCTGTAATTGACTGAGACCTGACCTAGAGGTACTTGGGCTATTACTATCAACAAGTGCATCTTGCTGATCATTAAACATTACATCACCAACAAAATTTCCTTCTTCATTCTTTTGTTCCTGAAGGACAGTTGCTAAAAGCTTTCGGTTCCGTGCCCATTTTTGTTGACGTGACAAAGCATGTGTAGGTTTATAGTGTGACCTTCCTATCTTAACACGAGGCATCTTATAGGCCTATAACCTAAAGATAATTAATATATAGAGAGAAGTTAAACGGTAGACGGATAGCATGTAATACCGTTATTCGTGTACCATTGCCAGACTTTTAATGTCGGCTTTTATGGCTATATGGAAATGGGAAGCATGGATACAGTTTTTAATACCCTGTCCATAGCTAGGTTCCATTGCAATTGATAGGCACAAGTTTAAATAGCCTTCTTTCTCGATACTGGTATATCAAAAGCATATAGCCTACCTTAAAATAACGCTAACATGCGTGCCTATAAAATCTTTAAAATAAATAAATAAGCTTAATAGGCAATCTGCATAAATTAATTCTGTCTTAAAGTACAATCTAGTTAACATACATCTGATCTATTACAATGCCTAAATTATTTATAAATTCAAATCTAGCTAAATGTACAAATGGCGGGAAGCCAGAATAATTGTGACGTAATAAGAGTATTCAATATAATTTCTCGAATTCATGCTTCGGTAATTTTATTAAATAATTTTAGCTAATGGGGAGGGACGATAATGGTAAACTTGCTTTAGAATAATTGTTTGCGCTTGCTTTAGAACAGTGGTTCTTAAACTTTTTCAGTCGCGCCCCCCTTCAGATTTGTGATTCATGCTCACGCCTCACCTACTCAAAAATCAAATTTACAAAAAATAGAGCAATAATTTATTTGCCATTACCCTGCTTAGTGTAAAGGATGCAAGGGTTCGCGAACCGTTTTTTAAAGTTCGCGAATTACAAAATTTAACAAAATCGCGAAAATATAAATTACCGTTACTGATTTCGCGCACTTTTAATGATAAATCATCAACACAATATAATATAACATATTTAGCCTTCAACATAACATTTAACAATGCAATTACTATTACATTTATTTACCTTGCTTTTACTTTGCATTATTGACACATAATAAGCATTTCTATCACAAAGCAACAATAGCCATTATGCGTTGATATACCACGATTCCTTTATTTATGATTTGCAGAGATGCGACACACCTCTTTATAATAAGGTTACATGGTGTTTTAACAAGTAAGATTACTCGTTTCAAAGGCTTCGTTTCGTCGATATTCGTCCTATCCTACACGCATTAACTCACGACACGTTTATTGTAGTTTAACATTACTACTTAATAACGGTACTGTTTGCTTAATGAATTATCTTTCTGGCTTTAAAGAATAGTTTGAGAGGTTCTGAAACCGCATTCTAAGGCAATTAAAAATAGCTAAAGCGCGAAAACGATTTTCTCGTATCCCACGCATTTCGCGAATCGTTTCAAAATCGTTAATTCGAACCCTGCAATATGTCACTGTCATGCTCGCGCCCCCCTTAAGAAGCTTCCACGCCCCCCAAGGGGGGCGCGCCCCCCAGTTTAAGAACCCCTGCTTTAGAATAATTCGGATTATCAGCATCGATCTTCTTTTATGTTATTTTGTACTCGATTTGTTGTTTTTAGCTGACATAACGGTACAACTTAAAGGTTTTATGCAATCTCACCTGGGAGAAAAAAATATTATTGGTATGAATATCTCTCCTTAATATACAAGTACAAGAACAAAAATTGTTTCTATACTTGCTTTTTTGTGTTTTAAATAAAACTTTGCTTCTAGCAAAATCCGTTTATATTACATTGGGTGCGAAAGAATAATTCAAGAATTAAACACACATATTAGATTGACTTTTCCAAGCATGGCCTACACGTAATAAAACATGAATACATGCATGCGCACCTAGGATAAAATGTGAATAACCCGAACATATTTACACGATATTTTCAAGTTTGGCCCAATAAGTGATAAACAATGGATAAATCAAGAATAACATGAATTGGCCAATGATAAATAAGGGATATTTTCTGACTGGGCATAAGCCACCACGTGTTCTTTGCCATCTACCACCTGTCCAATTACGGTACCGATGACGAAGTCGGAAGCATCGGGTACTGCAAAACCGGAGTAGTCAGCGAGTTTTTTAAAGCCAAGAATGCTTGTTGGGTATCGTCGGACGAGGGGAATTTTTTGTTTTTTCTCCGTTAATTTATGCAGTGACGAAGCAATTCGATAAATTTCCGGTAATAGAAGGTAAGTCCCACAAATTGTCTTGTTTTGTGTTGTTTGGTGCTGGCCATTCTCTTACAGCAGCAACCTTTGCCTTTTGATAGTATGTTTTATCAAGTGAGTTTGACCTTGGTCAAATTACGAAGTAGAGAATGCCCGCTCGTCATTCTGCAAACGTTGGAACACTCGTTCTTTTTGTGGCGATGTCAATGTTCCACCAAGCTTCACACTATTTTGTACTTCTTTCGTTTTACTCTGCGCCAAAACACACTTATCTTGGTTAGCGATAGAGCAAATATTTTGGGTCGGAGATGACTGTGTCAGATTCGAATGCTGGATTTCCGGTTCAAATCAGGCTACACAAGTTTCTGGCAAGAAGTTAGGCACAATCCAAAATGCAGACACCGGAGTCAATGAGGCAAGTGGCACACCACTAGGTATAGAAATGGTCTCGTCCGTAAAATTTGCAACCTTTATGGGTAATTGGCCTGCTTTTACTGCCGTAAGCCTGTTTCCCGGTAATAAACCATACACCAAATCCCTCTAATCGCTCGACATACACCGGAAAATCAGATACATTGTCCTCACCTGGGTGGTTTCCCATAGTTAACACACAAAACATATTTTCAATATTTAGTTAAATAAAGAATATACGTCTTAAATTTACGAACATTTCACCACAAATGTTTTAAATTATAGCTTCTTTTCAAGTGCTGTAGTGAAATAGAGCTAAATTCCCAAATAGTCCGATTTAGTTTTTCATTGTTTCAGGAAATTCCCCTGGGTTTAATAGATAAGTTTCTGTTTTTACAAAAGTGAGTCATGCTATGTAGCAATTTTAAAAGTTTTAATCTGATTTGTCGACTTCTTGTTGGAGATGTCAGTGCGATATGGCATGCCTGTCACAATCATTATTCAAGAACATATCTTCGTTTTTATGGAAATTAACCTCAATAAATGTTTTCTGTATTTCATTGGCACAGAATGTTTAATGTTTTAACATTTTACCGAATTTTAATAAAATTAGAGCAGCCGTTCAAGCGCTATGGCCACAAAATCGAATTTATTAGAAAAAAAATGTTTTGTTTTTTAACGTCTGAGGGGAATTCTTCTAGATTCATTACCCAAATTTTTCGTTTCTGCATATTTAGACCATGTTGACTTACAAAAGTTCAATTTTCATTGCGATTTTATTACTCCTTTTGGTAGATGTCGAGGCGACATGACATGCTTGTCACAATCATGATTTAAGACCATATCCTATTTTTTGGGGTATATTTTTTGGGGTATTAGGTAATTTCATTATTTCTTCTAAGTGTTAAATCAGTGACTACCGGACTTACATTCCACCGAATCTGATTCAAATTGTAACATCCCTTCAAGCGCTATGCCCCAAAAAAGCAATTATTTTAGAAAATATAGCGTTTTGGTTTTTAACGCCCCAGGGGAATTTCCCTGAATTTATCACTCAAAATTTTGGTTTCTGCATATCTAAACCATGTTGTCCAAGAAATGTCCAATTTTCAGTGCGATATAATTACCCCTTCTGATAGATGTCGGAACCACAAGCCACGCCTGTCACAATCATGATTGAGAACAAAATCTTGTTTTTAGGGTATTTCCCTGGATATTTTTTGTATTTCTTTAAAGTGTTATATCAGTTGCTAATGTTCTTACATTATACCAAAACTAATTAAAATTGAAGTAGACGTGCTCAAAAAAGCAATTTTTTTAGATAAAAATACCATTTTGTTTTTTACCTTCCAGGGAGATTCCCCTGGCTAAATTACCATAAATATTGATTTCTGCATTTCTAGACCATGTGCGCTAACACATTTCAAAGTTTCATTGCAATTCCATCAGCCCTTCTGGTAGATGTCGGAGCCACAAGCCATGCCTGTCAAACCTTTAACGAAAAAAAAAACGGACAAAAACAATATGTGTCCCATTTTTCCAAATGGGACCCATAATTAGCTTCATGAAAATCTCGTGCGTTTTGTGAACCCAGTAAAAGAGAGCCAGCTAGTAAATATTCGTAATTTGACATTATCTGTTATTACAATTCCCCATTCAGCATATTCGCAAGACACGAATGTCAATAAACAGTAACCAAGGTGACAAACAATAACCAAGGTGACAAATGAGAAATATAATTTATAAGACTTATTCCGTGATAATGAACGGTTATGCAAAGATACCACTAACCGTAAAGACCAAACGACAAAATTAAAATCAGTTTTAAAAGAGTAAAAGTAGTCCATGCTTTAACTCGGAATCATCCAATCTAGAACATTTCAGTGTGCCTTACTTTGTATAGGTTATGCATATTCATTCGATATGCGTTGGAAAAGCGACCATACAATTTGGAGACTTTAAAGATAGACCAGCCTACTTAGTTGAGGTAATTTGCTCCAGTTAATGACAACAAATTCTAAGGCTTTAACTCAATGGTGCTTTCTTTGTTCACAGATAGCACGTCTCCGTTGATTCACTGGTGGCAAATGGTTCTTCGTTGATGTTGGTTGAAATGGCCTGTTTCAACGTTGGATCGATGACATCCAAACCAAAATATATATACTTATGTAAATTCGCAAACATGACTGACATGATTAACACCGTAACTACAAACATACTTGCCAAAATGCTCAAAAATAGGCTCTTATTATCACAATTTTTCCCATAGCGGAAATTTCCTTTTTTTTGTCAAATTAAAGTTCTATGCAAAATAAGGACTCCTAAAAGTTTTAACCTGATTGAATAATCCCTTCGTGCTAATAATCTGTCGACTTAACGTGCCTGTCACGAGCGTGACGCAGAAAATAAGGAGTAAAATCAACATGTGTTCCTATCATAAATCCGAAATAAACTAAAAGGATGCCAAACGGGGTCTACACACATTCTTAGATTTTAAATTATCCAGTTTACCCGGGAAAATTCCACAAAACAAAATATGTATAACCAATCCCCGTGCGTCGCCTTTCAATCGATAGCTAGTCGGTTGTGTCCTTGGGTAAGGTACTTTACGGACATTGCCTGGACCCAGCGGATTAATGGGTTCTACTAAATTGAAGGAACGTGTGAATCATACACAACACACTGCAATAGCTCCGGTAACCCGACGGTGGGCGCGAGGTGATCTGACGATTGCCCGTCTGTTAACCCCCTTGATTTTCCCATTCACGGAGATAAACATGAATATCCTATCCTATTCTATCCAATTATAAATACAATATTATTACGCATGTTAATTGGATGGAAACAAAAACTTATAAATAAATACAAAATGTAAATACAAACAAAAAAAGATGAGTTTGTCCCACGCCTATCTTTAACCCTTTTTTAGAAAATAACCATTTATTAAATTTCACGGAAAATAGTAATCAGTCACTTTTGCGCTTTATATAATAAGGAAAAATGTCCAATCGAGTTTAATCATCTGAAGGTGTTAGCTAGTATAGTTTAGATCTACAGCGTCCATCTTCGAAACTGGCGAGAATTATTCACTTTAAATTGTAAGAAAAGTTAAAGGTGAATAAACTAAGAAAGTAAGAAACGGACACTACATAACTTAAGTGTGCATGAGAAATCCGTTAAACATAAAACGTGCATAAAAGAGCTAACCAGTTAAAGCCAACACAAATCAAGAATATTAAATTCCGAATAAAAGGTCAATTAGTGTTTAACGAGCCCAGGAAATCCCCCTGACGTAAACCTCTAAAATTTGGGTTTTAGCAAATCTTGGTCATATTCTTTACTATATAATAAAAGTTATACATTTAACTTTCCTAAAAAATTGAAGTAACGTTATACACTTTGTATCAAATATACCAAGCGTAATAAGGTAGTCAGGGAACTAAATCGTTTCTGCATGCTGCAAAATATAACGTAAACTCACCAGGGGATTTAAAAATAGTGGTGGTTCATACGTGGTTGAAACTTCCTACTTACTTTGGTCTATTTTTCATTAAATACATGAAAGTGGTGTCTTGTCTGTCTGAAATCGCCTAGAACAATCTTCAAAATGAAATAAACTTTCCCATTTGATTTAATTTTTAACTGTACATAAATAAAAAGTTCGATTTGGTAACTCACGGACTCGTCAGT
>CH001384.1:78542-106358 GCA_000149265.1 Ciona savignyi | reverse complement strand
TGTTTTTTTTTAACAATTTATTAAAAATTAAGGTCTAAACCCACAGCACTAGAAAATAGCACACTGGTTAGTACTTTTCACGGGCGGCAATAGAAACAAACGGGATTAAAGAGTGATTTAAATGTGTGCAACCGATAAAAATTAAAACAACTAGCCATAAATAAAGATTTTATTTAGATTAACAATAGAGAGGAGTGTCAGGTATATATTAATAAATAAAATTCCGCAAAACTAACATAAAAACGAAAATTTTCGTTATCGCTCCTGGAAACAAAATTTTCGTTTCTGGAAACGAAATTTTCGTTTCTCGGCTAAAATTTTCGTTTCTAGAAACAAAAATTGTGTTTCCTAAATGAATTTAGGGTTTTTATTTTCTTAAGTTCTATGATTATATGATTCGTTTAGCTGACGCAATACCACACTAATTTCGAGTAAAAGAATTGCGTGTTCAGTTAATAAATGTAGTTGGAACTTTCAAACTAAGATAATGTATTTGTTCTGTTTATTTAAATGAAACATAAATGCATAAACATACAACATTGAAAATACTACACTGGTTAGTAATTTTTACGGGCGGTAATAGAAACAAACGGGATTGAAGAGTGATTTAAATGTGTGCAACCGATAAAAATTAAAACAACTAGCCATAAATAAAGATTTTATTAAGATTAACATAAAAGAAAAGTGTCAGGTATACATTAATAAACAAAATTCCGCAAAACTAACATAAAAACGAAAATTTTCGTTATCGCTCCTAGAAACAAAATTTTCGTTTCTGGAAACGAAATTTTCGTTTCTCGGCTAAAATTTTCGTTTCTAGAAACAAAAATTTTGTTTCCTTCAGGAATTTAGGGTTAGCATTTCCAAAACTTCTATGATTATATGATTAGTTTAGCTGACGCAATACCACACTAATTTCGAGTAAAAGAATTGCGTGTACAGTTAATAAATGTAGTTGGAACTTTCAAACTAAGATAATGTATTTGTTCTGTTTATTTAAATGAAACATAAACGCATAAACATACAACATTGAAAATACTACACTGGTTAGTACTTTTTACGGGCGGTAATAGAAACAAACGGGACTAAAGAGTGATTTAAATGTGTGCAACCGATAAAAATTAAAACAACTAGCCATAAATAAAGATTTTATTTAGATTAACATAAGAGAAAAGTGTCAGGTATATATTAATAAACAAAATATCGCAAAAATAAAATAAAAACGAAAATTTTCGTTATCGCTCCTAGAAACAAAATTTTCGTTTCTGGAAACGAAATTTTTGTTTCTCGGCTAAAATTTTCGTTTCTGGAAACAAAATTTTCGTTTCTAGAAACAAAAATTGTGTTTCTTAAGTGAATTTTGGGTTAACACTTTTCCAAGTTTTATGATTATATGAGTAATTTAGCTGACGCAATACCACAACAATTTCGGTTGAAAAAGATTGCGTGTGCAGTTAATAAATATAGTTGAACCTTTTATACTAAGATAATGTATTTGATCCATTTATTTAAAAAATATTAAATAGCGTTTTATTTATATGAATTTAGTTAGGACGGGCATAGATCCAATTACGCATTAAGCAGCGGTGATCTGATTAATTATTTCGAAGAACAAATTCTTGTAAACAACAATAAATCAGGGATCTTTTAAATGTGGAACTTTTAGTTGCGCGACATGCGTGTGGTGTGCACACCGAAGTTTAGAAACAAGGTTTACTTTTTGGCTTGAATTGTTAGAGACCTCACGATTTATATTAAAGAAATAACAGTTTATTCTCCGTTATTATTATCGTGAGCTGACCGCGTTCGCACGAGTCCTCAAAAAGATAAGCACGTCTCCTACTGGTGCACCAGGGCCAAAAATCTTTACATCAACGCTTAGGCCACGATTGCTTAATGTACTTAAAGAAAAAGGTTAGCTTTTCCAACTCTCACATACCACAAAAATTTCGAGTCAAAGATATTGCGCGTGCAGTTAATAAATGTGGTTGGGCCTTGGTATACTAAGATTTTTTTTTATTTAAATAAATACTAAATGTATTAACCTACAATATTGTAAATAACACATTGATTAGAACTTTTCACGGGCGGTAATAGAAAGAAATGTAATTAAAGAGTGATATAAATGTGTGCAACCGATCAACATTAAAACAGCTAGTCATAAAAATGAGTTTAGCTTAGATTGACATTAAATTTGTTCTCAAAAAATAAACCTTATTCTTGTTTGGTTTTCAAACGCGCGCCAATCACGCACCCACACCACGTCAAATTATCAATATGTTCGGTTTGGGTTGAAATGAAACAGCTTGGATATACCTAAATCGACGATTTGTTATAGTAAGTACATGAAAATAGGTAGATGGATGGATAACACATTTATAAATTTGCTCCCAAAAAATAAACCTTATAGCTTGTTTGGTTTTTAAACGCGCGCCACAAACGCACCCACACTATACGTCAAATTATCAATGTGTTCGGTTTGGGTTGACATGAAACAGCTTGGATATACCTAAATCGACGATTTATTGTAGTAAGTACATGAAAATTGGTAGATAGGTGGATAACACAATTATAAATTCACTCCCAAAAATAAACCTTATATCTTGTTTGGTTTTCAAACGCACGCCATGAACGCACCAACACTATACGTCAAATTATCAATATGTTCGGTTTGGGTTGAAATGAAACAGCTTGGATATAGCTAAATATACGATTTGTTATAGTAAGTACTTGGAAATAGGTAGATGGGTGAATAACACATTTATAAACTTGCTCCCAAAAAATAAACCTTATATCTCGTTTGGTTTTCAAACGCGCGCCATTCACTCACCCACACTACGTCAAATTATCAATATGTTCGCTTTGGGTTGAAATGAAACAGCTTGGATATACCTAAATCGACGATTTGTTATAGTAAGTACATGAAAATCGGTAGATGGGTGGATAACACATTTATAAATTTGCTCCCAAAAAATAAACCTTATATCCCGTTTGGTTTTCAAACGCGCGCCACGAACACACCCACTCTATACGTCATATTATAAGTATTTTCTCTTTGGGTTGAAATGAAACAGATTGGATATACCTAAATCGACGATTTGTTATAGTAAGTACATGAAAATTGGTAGATGGGTGCATAACACATTTATAAATTTGCTTCCAAAAAATAAACCTTATATCTTGTTTGGTTTTCAAACGCGCGCCATTCACGCACCCACACTATACGTCAAATTATCAATATGTTCGGTTTGGGTTGACATCAAACAGCTTGGATATATCTAAATCGACGATTTATTTTAGTAAGTACATGAAAATTGGTAGATAGGTGGATAACACATTTATAAATTTGGTCCCAAAAAATAAACCTTATATCTCGTTTGGTTTTCAAACGCGCGCCATGAACGCAACCACACCACGTCAAATTATCAATATGTTCGCTTTCGGTTGACATGAAACAGCTTGGATATACCTAAATCGACGATTTCTTTTAGTTTGTAGATGAAAATTGGTAGATGGGTAGATAACATACTCGTAAATCTGTCACAAAATGTAAACCTTACATCTCGTTTGGTTATTAAACGCGCGCCACAAACGCACCCACACTACGTCAAATTATCAATATGTTCGCTTTGGGTTATAATGAAACAGCTTGGATATACCTAAATCGACGATTTCTTATAATTAGTAGATGAAAATTGGTAGATGGGTAGATTACATACTCGTAAATTTGCTCACAAAATATAAACCTTATATCTCGTTTGGTTTTTAAACGCGCGCCACAAACGCACCTACACTACGTCAAATTATCAATATGTTCGCTTTGGATTGAAATGAAACAGCTTGGACATACCTAAATCGACGATTTGTTATAGTAAGTATATAAAAATCGGTAGATGGGTGGATAACACATTTATAAATTTGGTCCCAAAAAATAAACCTTATATCTTGTTTGGTTTTCAAACGCGCGCCATGAACGCACCCACACCACGTCAAATTATCAATATGTTCGCTTTGGGTTGACATGAAACAGCTTGGATATACCTAAATCGACGATTTCTTTTAGTTTGTAGATAAAAATTGGTAGATGGGTAGATAACATACTCGTAAATCTGTCACAAAAAATAAACCTTATATCTCGTTTGGTTTTTAAACGCGCGCCACAAACGCACCCACACTACGTCAAATTGTCAATATGTTCGCTTTGGGTTAAAATGAAACAGCTTGGATATACCTAAATCGACGATTTGTTATAGTAAATACATGAAAATGGGTAGATGGGTGAATAACACATTTATAAAATTGCTCCCAAAAAATAAACCTTATATCCCGTTTGGTTTTCAAACGCGCGCCACGAACACACCCACTCTACGTCATATTATAAGTATTTTCTCTTTGGGTTGAAATGAAACAGATTGGATATACCTAAATCGACGATTTGTTATAGTAAATACATGAAAATGGGTAGATGGGTGGATAACACATTTATAAATTTGCTTCCAAAAAATAAACCTTATATCTTGTTTGGTTTTCAAACGCGCGCAATTCACGAACCCACACTATACGTCAAATTATCAATATGTTCGGTTTGGGTTGACATGAAACAGCTTGGATATATCTAAATCGACGATTTATTTTAGTAAGTACATGAAAATTGGTAGATAGGTGGATAACACATTTATAAATTTGGTCCCAAAAAATAAACCTTATATCTCGTTTGGTTTTCAAACGCGCGCCATGAACGCAACCACACCACGTCAAATATCCGGCCCGATGGTCTAGCGGTTAAGTGCGTCGCCTTTCAATCGAAAGGTTGCAGGTGCGAAACTGGTCGCTAGCTAGTCGGTTGTGTCCTTGGGCAAGGCACTTTACGGACATTGCCTGAACCCAGCGGATTAATGGGTTCTACCAAATTGAAGGAACGTGTCTATCATATACAACACACTGCAATAGCTCCGGTAACCCGACGATGTGCGCGAGGTGATCGGACGATTGCCCGTGTGATAACCCCTGGGGTTTTCCCATTCACGGGGATAAACATGAATATCCTATCCTATCCTATCCTATCCTAAATTATCAATATGTTCGCTTTCGGTTGACATGAAACAGCTTGGATATACCTAAATCGACGATTTCTTTTAGTTTGTAGATGAAAATTGGTAGATGGGTAGATGGGTAGATAACATACTCGTAAATCTGTCACAAAATGTAAACCTTACATCTCGTTTGATTATTAAACGCGCGCCACAAACGCACCCACACTATGTCAAATTATCAATATGTTCGCTTTGGGTAATAATGAAACAGCTTGGATATACCTAAATCGACGATTTCTTATAGTTAGTAGATGAAAATTGGTAGATGGGTAGATTACATACTCGTAAATTTGCTCACAAAATATAAACCTTATATCTCGTTTGGTTTTTAAACGCGCGCCACAAACGCACCTACACTACGTCAAATTATCAATATGTTCGCTTTGGATTGAAATGAAACAGCTTGGACACACCTAAATCGACGATTTGTTATAGTAAGTACATAAAAATCGGTAGATGGGTGGATAACACATTTATAAATTTGGTCCCAAAAAATAAACCTTATATCTTGTTTGGTTTTCAAACGCGCGCCATGAACGCACCCACACCACGTCAAATTATCAATATGTTCGCTTTGGGTTGACATGAAACAGCTTGGATATACCTAAATCGACGATTTCTTATAGTTAGTAGATGAAAATTGGTAAATGGGTAGATTACATACTCGTAAATTTGCTCACAAAATATAAACCTTATATCTCGTTTGGTTTTTAAACGCGCGCCACAAACGCACCCACACTACGTCAAACTATCAATATGTTCGCTTTGGGTTAAAATGAAACAGCTTGGATATACCTAAATCGACGATGTGTTATAGTAAATACATGAAAATCGGTAGATGGGTGGATAACACATTTATAAAATTGCTCCCAAAAAATAAACCTTATATCTTGTTTGGTTTTCAAACGCGCGCCACGAACGCACCCACTCTACGTCATATTATCAGTATTTTATCTTTGGGTTGAAATGAAACAGATGGGATATACCTAAATCGACGATTTCTTATAGTAAGTACATGAAAATTGGTAGATGGGTGGATAACACATTTATAAATTTTCTTCCAAAAAATAAACCTTATATCTTGTTTGGTTTTCAAACGCACGCCATTCACGCACCCACACTATACCTCAAATTATCAATATGTTCGGTTTGGGTTGACATGAAACAGCTTGGATATATCTAAATCGACGATTTATTTTAGTAAGTACATGAAAATTGGTAGATGGGTAGATAACATACTTGTAAATTTGCTTCCAAAAAATAAACCTTATATCTCGTTTGGTTTTCAAACGCGCGCCATTCACGCAGCCACACTAAACGTCATATTATCAGTATGTTCGCTTTGGGTTGAAATGAAACAGCTTGGATATACCTAAATCGACGATTTGTTATAGTAAGTACATGAAAATCGTTAGATGGGTGGATAACACATTTATAAATTTGGTCCCAAAAAATAAACCTTATAGCTTGTTTGGTTTTCAAACGCGCGCCATGAACGCACCCACACCACGTCAAATTATCAATATGTTCGCTTTGGGTTGACATGAAACAGCTTGGATATACCTAAATCGACGATTTCTCATAGTAAGTAGATGAAAATTGGTAGATGGGTAGATAACATACTGGTAAATTTGCTTCCAAAAAATAAACCTTATATCTCGTTTGGTTTTCAAACGCGCGCCATTCACGCAGCCACATTAAACGTCATATTATCAATATGTTCGCTTTGGGTTGAAACG
The DNA here is from genome assembly GCA_000149265.1 of Ciona savignyi. Lineage (NCBI taxonomy): Eukaryota > Metazoa > Chordata > Ascidiacea > Phlebobranchia > Cionidae > Ciona > Ciona savignyi. The sequence continues at coordinate 99,526 of CH001384.1, read as the reverse complement.
AAACAGCTTGGATATACCTAAATCGACGATTTGTTATAGCAAGTACATGAAAATCGGTAGATGGGTGGATAACACATTTATAAATTTGGTCCCAAAAAATAAACCTTATAGCTTGTTTGGTTTTCAAACGCGCGCCATGAACGCACCCACACCACGTCAAATTATCAATATGTTCGGTTTGGGTTGACATAAAACAGCTTGAATATACCTAAATCGACGATTTTTTATAGTAAGTAGATGAAAATTGGTAGATGGGTAGATAACATAATTGTAAATTTGCTCCCATAAAATAAACCTCATATCTCGTTTGGTTTTCAAACGCGCGCCATAAACGCACCCACACTAAACGTCATATTATCAATTATTTCGCTTTGGGATGAAATGAAACAGCTTGGATATACCTAAATCGACGATTTTTTTATAGTAAGTACATGAAAATCGGTAGATGGGTGGATAACACATTTATAAATTTGGTCCCAAAAAATAAACCTTATATCTTGTTTGGTTTTCAAACGCACGCCATGAACGCACGCCATGAACGCACCCACACCACGTCAAATTATCAATATGTTCGCTTTGGGTTGACATGAAACAGCTTGGATATACCTAAATCGACGATTTCTTATAGTTAGTAGATGAAAATTGGTAGATGGGTAGATAACATACTCGTAAACTTGCTCACAAAATATACCTTATATCTCGTTTGGTTTTCAAACGCGCGCCACAAACGCACCCTCACTACGTCCAATGATCAATATGTTCGCTTTGGGTTGAAATGAAACAGCCTTGATATTCCTAAATCGACGATTTGTTATAGTAAGTACATGAAAATCGGTAGATGGATGGATAACATACTGGTAAATTTGCTTCCAAAAAATAAACCTTATATCCCGTTTGGTTTTCAAACGCGCGCCATAAACGCACCCACACTAAACGTCATATTATCAATTATTTTTTTTTGGGATGAAATGAAACAGCTTGGATATACCTAAATCGACGATTTTTTTATAGTAAGTACATGAAAATCGGTAGATGGGTGGATAACACATTTATAAATTTGGTCCCAAAAAATAAACCTTATATCTTGTTTGGTTTTCAAACGCGCGCCATGAACGCACCCACACCACGTCAAATTATCAATATGTTCGCTTTGGGTTGACATGAAACAGCTTGGATATACCTAAATCGACGATTTCTTATAGTTAGTAGATGAAAATTGGTAAATGGGTAGATTACATACTCGTAAATTTGCTCACAAAATATAAACCTTACATCTCGTTTGGTTTTTAAACGCGCGCCACAAACGCACCCACACTACGTCAAATTATCAATATGTTCGCTTTGGGTTAAAATGAAACTGCTTGGATATACCTAAATCGACGATTTGTTATAGTAAATACATGAAAATCGGTAGATGGGTGGATAACACATTTGTAAAATTGCTCCCAAAAAATAAACCTTATATCCCGTTTGGTTTTCAAACGCGCGCCACGAACGCACCCACTCTACGTCATATTATTAGTATTTTCTCTTTGGGTTGAAATGAAACAGATTGGATATACCTAAATCGACGATTTCTTATAGTAAGTACATGAAAATTGGTAGATGGGTGGATAACACATTTATAAATTTTCTTCCAAAAAATAAACCTTATATCTTGTTTGATTTTCAAACGCACGCCATTCACGCACCCACACTATACGTCAAATTATCAATATGTTCGGTTTGGGTTGACATGAAACAGCTTGGATATATCTAAATCGACGATTTATTTTAGTAAGTACATGAAACTTGGTAGATGGGTAGATAACATACTTGTAAATTTGCTTCCAAAAAATAAACCTTATATCTCGTTTGGTTTTCAAACGCGCGCCATTCACGCAGCCACACTAAACGTCATATTATCAATATGTTCGCTTTGGGTTGAAATGAAACAGCTTGGATATACCTAAATCGACGATTTCTCATAGTAAGTAGATGAAAATTGGTAGATGGGTAGATAACATACTGGTAAATTTGCTTCCAAAAAATAAACCTTATATCTCGTTTGGTTTTCAAACGCGCGCCATAAACGCACCCACACTAAACGTCATATTATCAATTATTTCGCTTTGGGATGAAATGAAACAGCTTGGATATACCTAAATCGACGATTTTTTTATAGTAAGTACATGAAAATCGGTAGATGGGTGGATACCACATTTATAAATTTGGTCCCAAAAAATAAACCTTATATCTTGTTTGGTTTTCAAACGCACGCCATGAACGCACCCACACCACGTCAAATTATCAATATGTTCGCTTTGGGTTGACATGAAACAGCTTGGATATACCTAAATCGACGATTTCTTATAGTTAGTAGATGAAAATTGGTAGATGGGTAGATAACATACTCGTAAACTTGCTCACAAAATATACCTTATATCTCGTTTGGTTTTCAAACGCGCGCCACAAACGCACCCTCACTACGTCCAATGATCAATATGTTCGCTTTGGGTTGAAATAAAACAGCTTGAATATACCTAAATCGACGATTTCTCATAGTAAGTAGATGAAAATTGGTAGATGGGTAGATAACATACTGGTAAATTTGCTTCCAAAAAATAAACCTTATATCTCGTTTGGTTTTTAAACGCGCGCCACAAACGCACCCTCACTACGTCCAATGATCAATATGTTCGCTTTGGGTTGAAATGAAACAGCCTTGATATTCCTAAATCGACGATTTGTTATAGTAAGTACATGAAAATCGGTAGATGGATGGATAACACATTTATAAAATTGCTCCCAAAAAATAAACCTTATATCCCGTTTTGTTTTCAAACGCGCGCCATTCACGCACCCACACTACGTCAAATTATCAGTATTTTCGCTTTGGGTTGAAATGAAACAACTTGGATATACCTAAATCGACGGTTTGTTGTGGTAAGTACATAAAAATTGGTAGATGGGTAGATAACATACCTTTAAATTTGTTCCCCCAAAAAAACTTATATCTTGTTTGGTTTTCAAACGCGCGCCACAAACGCACCCACACAAGGTCAAATTATCAAAATGTTCGCTATATCGATCTTATTTAATTCCATAATACTACAATATATGAAAACATTAATCCCTTGTTCAGATTAACATGCAATTCTCAATACAGGCATGAATATTAACTATTTTAGGACATTGGTTCAACTGTCATTCAATCACAATCATTAAAAAGTGGACCTGTTAGATTTAATATAATATGTTAGAAAATATGATTATCGTTTATAGGAAAGAAAAATGACAATCGTTTTTAAAGGACAATTTTCAAACATATTACGGAAACACCTTAAGTCATTTTCTTATATACGTCATTGACGTGATATCAGCCCGCTTTCATATATAAATGTCGACAAATTTTCGCAGTATATTAATGAACTTAGGTGTGATGCTGCAATTAACACACATCAATTTTTTACAATATAATTAAATATATTCTTTATTGCGAACCAAGTTCTCATTTTCCGTTCTGAATTAACCATCATTGAGTAAAGTCGATGATCTTGCCACTTAGTTTAACTACGTATTGCAAAACTTGTTGTTTATTATGGATAAACACAATGATTGCAGAAAAAGTATGTTGTAGCAGAACTAACCAAATGACACACCACAAAGTCGAGTTTCGGAAAGCAAAAAATCTAAAAATCATTAACGTAATCACTTTTGGAGTAATTATCATCATCCATTTTATCTTTAGTCACGTAATTTTCGTTTTTTGTTATTTTTACGACAGTTTGTTCATGTATATCTACCTGAAAATCTCTCGAATGTTATTCTAAATTAAAATCATTATTTATGACGAGTTTTTTTAATGTTTATCGGTTACACGAATTTAAATCACTCTTTTAACCCCGTTTGTTTCTATTACCGCCCGTAAAAAGTACTAATCAGTGTATTATTTTTAATATTGTGGGTTCATACATTTATGTTTCATTTAAATGAATACAACAAATACATTATCTTATTTTAAAAGGTCCAACTACATTTATTAACTGCACATGCAATCATTTTCACTCGAAATTGTTGATATTGTGTCAGCTTAACGAATTATGTAATCATAGAACTTGGGAAATAATATTCCTAAACTCATTTAAGAAACACAATTTTCGTTTCTAAGAAACGAAAATTTTACCCGAGAAACGAAAATTTTGTTTCCAGAAACGATAACGAAAAGTTGTTATGTTAGTATTATGACAGTAAAATGTGATATCGCATGCTTCGTGGTTTAAGAGTTTTAAATCTTTCTAAGAGGTGAATCGGTCAAAACATGGGCAAGTACAATTTGTCTTCAAAACTTTGAGGACAAATTAAGTAACCGCTTTCTGCTATAGAACATTTAGCTTATGTGCTACTCGATGACGCACGTGATTAATAAACATATGATCACAAACTGAGCACCATATTTGTAATTTTGTGTAGCAAACAAAAAAAATCTTTCTGTTGTGGGGATTACACAAGTAATAATGTAACTCCATTATGAGTCATTATTCACACCACTATTGGCAGGTGATTGTACTGATAACTCGAGTTTAATTATGACATCATAATAACGCGCGACAAAGCTGATTTCTCACGCCGCCAATGTTCTGCATGACGTCACTGTGACGTTTTACCAATTTTAACTAGGCTGGTTCATGTGAATAAAACAAATATTCCCCGGGTTAAGCATCGAAACCAACATGGGCCGGTCCATAACTACGAATCTGTCGCGCAAACCATTCGGCCAGACACCGTTATTGCATTAAAAGAAGTTATATGGTTATTTTACTGTTTGACCTCTAGTGCCACCTAACTTCTAAAAAAATTATCTAATACATTTTTTTTCAGAAACGAAACTTTCGTTTCTGCCTTTTCGCTTTGGAAAAATTTCGTTTCTCACCGTTACATAGGTAATGTACATATAAAGTACAAATACAACGTTTGATCCACATATGCTACATAAATACCTCAATAGTTGTAGCATCTCGTAAATATATTTCTTTTAATTTATTTCATGTCTAAAATATTTTATGTTTACACGTCATTTTTTGCGTTTGAGGTTTAACGACTCTCACATGTTTTATTACTTTTTACGTAATCATCACCTTGTACAGCTTGCATCTGACTGTATAACCGAACGAAACTGTTATATTTAAAAACGCAGAATACAACTAAACTGGATCAAGAATTAGACTTTGAACCATGGCTACTATAATAATTTGGTAGGTGTTTTGTGGAGAATCAATTTATAGACTTTTCGCTGCGCAGCTTACCAGAAACCAGAAGGAAGCTGTTGCAGGCCGATTGCCTATTGTGCTAGATTGTTCGTTGTAGGCCTCAGGTAAGCCGGTTACAACACCTGACGCGATCTGCCATTCCCCACGCGCTCTCTCGACTCTCAGAGGTGCGCTAATTAATTAAGGTTTTTCGCGTAAACGTCCTTGACTTGACTACTGTCTTTTGTGGTTCGTCGATCAAAGCTTCAGTAGTTTTATAACATCAATTGTATTGAGCAATTGAGGCGATTAACTTAGTACCAGTTACGAGTTAAATCGTTAGATGTTTCAACGACATAGATTCCAGATAAAAATCTCAGTATCGTCACATACAAGATGTTTCTTATTGCGTTAGGAGCCTCCCATCAGAAGCCAAAGTGAAATAAACTTATATGGACAAGATTATTCGACAGCTGCGGTAATAATAGTTCAGTGAAGACGCAATGTCAGCGCAAATGTCGACTGTGGCGATCATAAATCCTATGTAAACACATTAGGTCGCTACAAGCCTTTTGCACGATCACACAGGTATGGTACAGTTTATACACATGTATCCAAAGGTAAATGACAGGGTATAACTAGATTTTTTGGTGATTTTAAACACCATGCTAGTACACCCCACAAGCATAATAAAATGCAAAGGTAACAACAACAAGTAACAAAGGTAACAAGCAAATTACAAATATTATTTGTACAATGAAATCACGAAATGTACAATATTCCCATTAACTGCAACATACGAACCACTCAAGCACATGTCCCATGCACAGATTATAAGCATGGGTAACACTATGCTGGATAAAGAATCATCAAGAGGATACCTTAGCAACTTGCACTAAAAAGCATTCAATGTTAGTTAAGCTTTAATATTGTAAATGTCTTTAGCATAGTTTTGCAGTTAAAACATCGATAAATCGAAGTTATATATAAGCACGGTTAAATTATTGGATCGAAAATTATGTTCTTTATGTTCTTAATTCTTTCGTCGTAAATATGCATAAGATTACATGATCAATGTATTAAGAAAGCATAATTTCCAGTAAAACCTTAAAAACTTTAGTTATTTAAGCTACAGGTTTCATTGAAAATACTTAGAATAAAAAGCAGCTATTTTAGGCTACAAATTTGTTTATATGTATCCATCCTGTGCTTCTTTGGGCTGCTGCATAAATGCGGAATTTACGACATTAAGATTTTGTTCATACTTAAAATTTTGGCAAAGCATTTTGGGCACTTTTTCATTCCATCGGCACACTCAGAGCAACAACAGAGATGACCACAGGGAACAAACACGATGTTGGAGACTCTATCCAAACAGATCTTGCATTTCCATTCTTTCTGCAACTCTCTCGGTCTTTCCTCCATTGACGGAGTAAAAACTTAAAAATATTTCATGTCATCAACAAAGGAAGTTTTTTTTTTTAAATATTTAACGTTTCATGCTTACTGAGAACTTACAATTAAGTGAGTTGTTGAAGGTAATCGTCAGATTAATTTGTGAAACCAGTCATTTGCGGATTGCCTCACCCCATATTACCCACCTAGCTATCTTTGATTTTGAGGACTTAAATTTAAAAATAAATCAATAATTTTATTAAATTCAGAGAAAAAACATTATGAATAAAATAATTTGTGACTTGGGTTTGTATAAAGTAAACAACACTTATTTCACGATTAGAGTAGTTTACTGATCAGCGTCGCCGTTAATCGCCAGAATGCGAGATCAAAACCCAGTGGAGAGACAACAAAACATCCGTCTCACCTGGTGTTTTAACATTGGTTGATTTGGATGTTGCAACAGGTTCTTCTTCGTCTTCATCATCACTGGGTTCATATGATGTTATGTCATCCACGAGTCCTGCTACTGTGGTCTGCAAGCTTCCTCCTGAGCTCAGTTTGCTGTGGGTGGAAGGATTAGAAGATTCATCTTACGAAGAGAATGAAAGACACAATCTCACATGAGTTATCCTCCGCATACAAACTATAATTTTAAAATATCTATTAGAGTTAATTTTCTTTTAGTTATGTTACAATTTTATGAGGACTTAATACTATTTCTGTTTATCCAGCCAGAAATCATTGCTTTCCCAAGGCATAAGAACAAACCAATTTTTATTATCAAAAAACACGGAGAACATATATTCTGTTTGTACAAAAGTTATTCTAGATCATTATAATTTTAATGTTGTACTCAAGAAATAATAACAAGGTGGGAAATACCCAAATTTGTGAGTAAAACAAGCATAATAACAATGTGGGGAATACCCAAAGTTTTGAGTAAAACATGCATAATAACAAGGTAGGGAATACCCAATCATTACACCACTAATGACGCATATGGTGATTAGAAAAAAAAGCTCTCGATTTATATCGATTCTTTTAAATCTGCTTGTTTTACTCACAAAAAAAAACAGTTTTTATTGTTACTGTTACCTGAAAATTGTATTTAAAATCTGTTTATCTATTGTGTTTTTAAATTATAAATGTGCAAGGGTGTGCATTAAAACAAACCAAAATTAGGAATCCTCTAAAACTAATATCAGCAATTGGGGAACACAATTAGTTATGAAAATCAAAATAGCACAGAAAAAATAGTTTTTATTTTGTTTGTCAGTTAAGCAATTTTGGTATGTAGCTTGGTATCTTTAGATAAAATATATATATTTGTAAACTAATTGAAGACTTTGCCCACCTTTTAACCATTTTTTTGATGACATCAACTTCAAAGCCCATCTCAATGGCGGCTTTCACCAAATCTGTCTCCATGAACTTTGCCAGTTTCTCATTCTGTTTGGCCACTTCAGCCTGTGGAATGAAGATGTTGATAAAAAGCTGCTGTGCTTGATCTAGTTCATTTTATTTTCGTTTGTAAGGCAACATAGTTTGCCATTCAAAACCTGTGCACCCATGTTCTAAAAGCAAAAAAATATTTTTTTAATATAGAAAATTTTTTTTTTTAGTTTTGATGCTAAATTAATTAATTTCCGTGAGAATAAGGACTGCAGTTCCTTTATTTTAATCAATCAACCCTCAGCAACAGAGGAAAATGTAGTGCTGACAACACAAATTGTATAGCAATGGTGTAATAACCAAGTCTATATAAGCGTGCTACACTTTATAATCATTAGTCCGGCCCGTTGGTCTAACGGTTAAGTGCGTCGCCTTTCATTTGAAAGGTTGCAGGTGCGAAACTGGTCGCTAGCTGGTCGGTTGTGTCCTTGGGCAAGGCACTTTACGGACATTGCCTGAACTCAGCAGATTAATGGGTTCTACCAAATTGAAGGACGTGTCTATCATATACAACACACTGCAATAGCTCCGGTAACCCGACGATGGGCGCGAGGTGATCTGACGATTACCCGTGTGTCAATCCCCTCGGTTTTCCCATTCACGGGGATAAAGATGAATATCCTATCCCTATCCTAGCTACATTTTTATAAAATTCTTTAACCTCAACTTTAATCTTTAAATTTTTTACTTTGGCATTACACACATAACAATTTAAGATACATTGAAACCTTTTTTAATGTAATGTTAAATAGTATAGTTGTGTGTAGCATATTAGACGTGATAATACTATGAAATACCATTGGGTTATGATGTCATCGTTACATGCAACATTTGTGTCTTAAAAATTCATGGAAAAATACAACCCTGGCGGGAATAAAAATTGTTCATTGAATGTCAAACTGTGATTTCTTTGTTATACAGTGTTGGGTGTTGTTGTTTAGGCTACGTTCCATTTACCCTGTGGTCTATTATGGGGAGCGGGGGTGATTGGGCTCTTCGTTCACCGGAGGTTCTTGGCGGGACGTCAAACGGCCCCCTTAGTATGGGTCTGGGTAAGTTGGGGTACAACGACACCATCCGGTGGACAAAATCCGGTCCTTTTCGTTGAAGCAAGAATTCACATCTGATGGGCAGAACTTACCGTAAGATTTAGAACAAACTAGACAATATGAACTATGATTTTAAGGTTGTATACGGACACAATATGTTAGTTTGTACACTCTCCATTATATATGGTAAACCAACGTCACTTTACGTAATTTATGTATCAATACAAATGACTTATTATTTGTCTGGAACATATTCAAATAAAAAAATACATTTACACTGTAGATAGACATATGGTATACATTAGGATTACTTTAAATCCTTTCATTTTAGTGGCTTAAATGTAGAATATGCAATGAATTTCAGGATTTGGTCATTCTAAGCCAATATAAGTAACATACTAATTTTGTACAAAGGTTCTTAAGTTATAACATCTAAACTAATTAATAAGAATTACTGCACATAGTCTGGTTATATTAATATACATTAAATTTAAAAATTCAGTTAAGTTTATCCCATATGTAAGCAAATAGTGTCATGTTACAAATCAATATTAACATTGTCAATATTTACCAAGTGTGTACAACAATTTGTCAGTTTAATGTTGTTTATTAAGCCCAGCTCAGCCTTAAAAAGGCATCTAACAAATCCTATAATAATGTTTATTGTTGTTTTAAATTGAACCAAATACAATAAGAAATGATAAAAGTATTGTGAAGCATCCTGTGCCATTGTTCACATTACAATTTTTATTGGGGATTTCCCTGAAACTCTCCCCAGAAACTGTCTACAATACTGTACTAAGCGTACAAAGCTAGCTCTCTATGCGCTATAATATCACAAATTCTAACAATATTGTGCAACTCCTACTCTGGTGTAATGTTATTATATTCTTTCATTATATATAATCTGTGGTGTAATGTTATGATATTATTTTAATATATAAAATGTATTTGGCCCTTTAGAAATGTAGCGAACCTTAAATTCGCCAAATCGCAGGTCTTTGATACCAGTGTATTGTGTATATATTAAATCCCCTTTGACCCTAGGACTTACCTAGGGAACCACTTTGCGTGCTCTGTCCATGGTTCATCATCAGGGTCCCAGTTTTGTAATCCCCCGTTGCAATACCAGCACTTCACACGGTCCCGATCACCTGTGTCATTTATCCATAGTTGTCACAGTATGGTAAACTAAGTAATACTGTTCTATTTGGTAGTATGAGGTTGCTAAAATATTATTTATTCATACCACAGCAGCGATTACCTTTATACAACATTTATGTAGGAAAGATAAAAGCATTATGTGTAAAAAAAATTGGGTTTAATCTTAAATATACAAAATAAATCCATGTTTAGAATTACAATTATTACAATCCTTGTATACACATGTAAAATCTTGGGTTTCTTTATCTGTATGTAGGTAATTTTACGGCCTTGTCTTGTAGGTACACAAAATATACTATTTCCGAATCATTTTATTAATCTTGATTGACCGACTGTGGTTTTTGTTATTTTTCCTGTTTCTTTTATCCTAATAACAATAGTGTATCGGCTCACTGCATGTGAAGACACAAAAACCAAACTTAAACCAAGCACGAACCAAGAAAAAAGAATCCAGCCTTAGCAATCTGCTGAGGTGTGGCACGAATATTGGTGGAAGGCCAGCGATGGTCGTAAGTTTCTAATCGACTTTCCTCATTGCTCATGTAAGGACTAACTGGGTATTGGCACCTGAACATGTTCTCTAAGTCCCGCTGAAATTAATGTTTTTCGTTTAATGCTTTTTCCAAAATATTAATGCTAACAAGGTGTGTATGGTTTATAAAACCATTAACCCCCTTAATTAATGTTGTCGAAAGTGTTAAATATAAATATATATATATATATATATATATATATATATATAAGCATTACGGAGATAAATATGGATATATCCCATCCTATCCTATCCTAATATGAATTATAACTACTAATAAGGTAATTTTAGTGAATTTCCCTTTAGTGTAATATTAATTGATTACTTTGGGCTAACCCCTCTTAAAACATGAAACCCCATATTATTTTTCCTGTTTAAAAATGCCCCAGATGACACTTACCTTCTCAGCCTCACTTGGGTCTGGTGGTTCCTGGATGTTTGATCCACCCTCTGTAAAATATTGGTTAACCCAAATAGTACAGATACGTACAGAAAACAAGACGCTTTCTCACCTATAGGTTGTTTACCAGAATCCTGTCCATTTATGAACTCACAATTGTTCCTATGCCATCGTGTAGATTTTACGTCATCGCCTAGGCACCAGTTCTCCACACAAAGACCACAACTAACCAGAAAAATGATTAAGTTATATCGCTGTTAATCTATTACATCTATAACCTTATACATCATACCAGAAGCACTTGACTTTGTCCTTGTAGCCGGTATAATGGAATCCAGCAGCGGCAAGGTGACGAGGGTTGACCGGAGTGTCTTGTGGAAACTTAACGAAAGTGCTGAGTCGGTACGACTCCATTGCCGCGTCACCAGGTGCGATGTAAACACTGGCACTTGCCTTCTCAGCCTCACTTGGGTCTGGGGGTTCCTGGATGTTTGATACACCCGCTGTAAAATATTGGTTAACCCAAATAGTACAGATACGTACAGAACACAAGACGTTTCCTCACCTATAGGTTGATTTCCAGAGTCCTGTCCATTTATGAACTCACAATTGTTCCTATGCCATTGTGTAGATTTAACGTCATCGCCTTGGCACCAGTTCTCCACACAAAGACCACAACTAACCAGAAAAATTGTAAGTTAATTCGCTATTGCCCTATTACATCTATATTCCATCATACCAAAAGCACTTGACTCTGTCCTTGTAGCCGGTATAAAGAAATCCAGCAGCGGCAAGGTGACGAGGGTTGACCGGAGTGTCTTGTGGAAACTTAATGAAAGTGCTGAGTCGGTACGACTCCTTTGCCGCGTCACCAGGTGAGATGTAAACACTCTTCTGGCATGGTGGATCACATGGTCTTAAAAGCAAAAAAGCAGTTTAGGCTTTTAATAATTATATTAGCACAATATAACTCTAGAAGTTATTATCAGTGTGAACAAAAATTTTTTGGTACTTCTTTTTATTAAGTATTTTTTATATAGTTGGCTTCCGATGGATAACAAAACTTTAGAAAATAACACTTTCATTCCCAAGATAAAGGATGGTACCTTTCATATATACTGCCATTCCCTTCAATGTCACTTATCCTGTAAACAACCTGAAATAAAAAGTTTTCTTAAATAAGATAACTCCTTACAGCGTGTTGAACGTATGCTTTGCCAAAGAACCTGAAAACATTTGACGTTTGGTCAAATACAGAATAAATTTAGAAATATTAGATAAATATATAGAAGTATTTTGGTATTACTCACAGGTTTACAAGCTGGATGAAATAATTTAATTGGATTATTCGCATGCAAAAAATGTTTCAGTATCTTGTCCTGGGCTTGTTTTTGTAGTTGATAATCACCAAGATGAATAGCACAATTCTTAACGAATTCATAATGATCAATCAATGATTTCGAATCAACTGTAATGAAAAGCTGTTAAGCAAAAATACAATATAACAAACCAATATTTTAAGGAGAAAACTGTTTGCCCATTTTAAAAATGTAGAATTTCATAATTGTTTTTTTAATAATTTGCAGTTGAGCTAAAAAAGAAGTCATGTTATATTTCACATGAAGTTTAACTTTTGAACTTTATTGGAATAAAAAAAAGAAATTTCTAAAGTCATGGAATAAGAGTGATGAATTAACTTGGCAACTCTAATAAATGCTGCATCTTGAAACTGTTATTAATCTTATTAAAACAATCAATATGTTACTGACTTTATTTAATAGTGTTATATCTAACCATTTGATCAATGCAACATAATTTACTAGGTTAAATAAGCCAAAAACACATTATTTGATTCTGATAACAAAAGTAACTGGGATGGAATGTTTAGCTTTGAGCCAAATCTTTACATGTTCAAAACCCTAAAAAGTTTGTAAACCACCGGTATATATTTTATCAAGTATTACATATACTGGTAATTTATGACAAAACCTGTATAAAAAAATGTTGCCTTACGACCTAATAAAAATCCAAGAAATTGTTGCATCAGTTTTCTTTTTTGGGGCATCTCTTGACACAATTTCTTGCCATCATCAGGTGATAATGCATCCGTAAAACCTTTATAATCTGGATTCAGCAAAAAGCATGAGGTGTACATTGCATCATGGATATTCATTTGAAAGCCACGTGTACTTTTCAACCAGGCTTTGAATTCATTGGACTTCATGTAGCAAACTGCATTAATTGCAGTGTAGATTTGATCACGCTTAAAAGATTTTTCGTGTTTCTTTGATGCCTCAGCCACAGTGCCAAATGAGTCCTGAAGATTTGACTTAAAATGTGCTTGCATTTCACTCAAAGAGTCACTCCATTTTGACAATGGTTTCGTTTCCCATGAATAAGATTCCAAATATCTTGCACGGTAATCTGAAATTGCCTTTACAGATTGATAGGTACTTGTGAGACTGGGTACAACATCTTCCTCATTTAGTGAGGTAAGATACCGAAATGTTGGTTTAGCTGCTGCAGGTACATCATCTCTGATTAATTGAGAGAAAAGTAACTCCACAGGTGATTCAACCAACAACATACTGGAATCGGTCATTTCTGCAATATATAAATTACAATTTAATCCCAGTATAACGGCAATTACATATTTAATAAAAACACAATAGAGGTAGGGATTTAATTTAAAATAATACTTATTCAACAAAAGTACTCTAATTCAACAAAAGTACTATTTTGCAGATGTTACAAGTATGTCACAAGTACAAATTTGTGTTTATTTTTCCTATTAAGGCCAACATTTTTATTTGACAATTAAGCAGAGCATTTTTACTTAGCATGTGTAATAAATCCTGCTATTTTGCAGTTGTGTAAGTGTTCAGCAAACAGAATAATTTCTGTTTTTAAACTCTATTATAAAAAAAATGTCATTTTCTGAATCATTTTATATTTAAGAATTAATAATTTTGTTAATGGCAACACTTCGATGCGAAAACAATTTGTTTTTTAATATTTAAATCATGGGGTGAGTTTAAATAGAATTTATGTATTGCATCTTTCGCTCAGATTTCCATTCAACATTGTTATGTAGCCTAACATAAGCTTGCACAACCAGTACCAGAAAATTTCTTCTTGTGGAGTGCTTGGCTTCATGGTGCTTGTGGGGTTACTTTTTTCTAATGTTTTTTTGTTACATGGGTTAATGTTGTATTGGAAAATTAATTACCATGGTCTTGTATGGAAACACCAGCAAAATTTTTGTTAAAAAGGGAGAATGTTAATTTGTCTAAAAGTGCTACAATGTCTATAAGTCATGTTGAATTTTGGACGTAATGTGTGTCGAGACTACACATTTAACAAAGTAATCATGAACAAAAAGTACAAATGTTAAATTTTGATTAAATTAAATGACAGGATTTTCCTACTGCTGCAAACCATTGCCCTTTTTTGTAAAGATACTGTCAAATAATTTAGAAACGCTATGGTGATACAAGCGAATTCCCTGTTAACTCAGTTCAATACAGTTTTTTTAAATCGTATTATGTGTAGTCTGAGATTGAAACACAATGGGAAATCCCCTAGTTTAAATAACCAAAAATATTTCTTAGTACATCTGGCAAGATATTGATAACATTTCAATCATCATTAAACACCTTGTATACCAAATGAATTATATTTATAACTGTGGTCATGTTTTTTGTTTAAGGACTTGAGAGAAATTTGTTATAACTCAAAACCCAAAATTCATTGTTTTATCCTGGGGGAATTCCCTATACTCGTAATATACTAATTAACTCTTTGCAGCATTTTATTTTATAGGGATCATGGCGAACCATCTAAATGCCAGAATTTGAATTAATTTTGTTTGATGTAAGTCCATTTATATTTTAAAATACTCCATTTTTTTAGAAATTGTACTCTGTTTAATAGTGGAAAAAATAGACACGAGGCTTCCGATCAACTATGTAGTCAATTCGCGGCATGTGTTATATTTTTTTGCACATTATATTAAGTTATGTTAAAAATGTTAAAGTGAGCGTTTAAGGCGTGCACGGTTGTTCCCTTTTCCTCCTGTCAATCATTTCCTTTGCGTATAAACCGGCTATAATCTCGGAATCAATACTTTGTGGAAATCCCACACGTTTATAATTGTATTTCTATATATTTTAACAATTAGGTCGCCATGTCATGTGTCCATATATTGTGCATGGGAAGTCGCGATTAATTTCCTGTTTTCGACATTCCAGTCGATGAATTGTTTCCCCGCGAGTTCTGTTTAACGGCGTCCGACCTCGTACAAACATGTGTTTCCTGTTATGTGTCTTATATAAACTTAATAGGATTTTATATTATTAGAGAGCATTTTGGTTTGTCCTCTCTAGGACTAGCTGCCCTCTCATACCTTTACCTATATACCTACTTAAGCTATGCCCTGTGTACAGCGCTCTTCCTTGCTGCACCTTGCGTAAATACCTAATAAAATACCTCACCTATGCTACCCTTTGTCTTTACCCAGCTCAAAAACCGTCTAAAAGCAGAGCGCTGCTACAACTTCCTATATAATCCATCCCACATTACGCAATGCAACACTGCCTGCTTGGAGCCACATCTTCAGGCATGTATGACGAATAAGTTTGACCGGATATATTGTACTGTCTCAGTTTGTATTATAACAATACAGAAACCTTTTGTAAAGTTTAGTTTAGTTTAGTTTAGTTTATTTTTTGTTTCCACGATGAAAACACGAAGCGGGACTATCAGTAAAAATGTGGAAAACGGGAAAAAACGGCAAAACGACAGTCGTTAGAACGCGTCTAAAAAAAGAAATAGACTATTCAAATTCTGTATAATTTGACGTGGCCACTAAACCCAATTAAAAAAAATAAAAAATATTAAAAATAATTAAATAATTGTTTATAAAATAAAAATTGCACTAAAAAGTTGGATTGCGAGTTATTAAAGTATTTACTGGGGCCTGTTAGTTGGGGAACCTCAAGCCAGATTTAGTTTCAGCAATAGACAAAGACTGAACAAGAGAAAATAATGAATAACCCCGCAACTCGTTGGTGCGGTGCCTTTAACATTGCTTCAACGACGGCAGTGGGCATTGTATTAACCGTCACGTTTGAAAGTAAAACGTAATTTACATTAATCAGTAATAAATACGATAGGTAATGTGAAAATAAAATCCTGTTTAAAATTTATGTTGATTATTATAAGTCTATTACCTCCTATCGTACTTACCCATCGTTTGCTTCGTCAAAATACCAGATTTTAAGATAATGTATTACTTAACCTTAAACAATAATTTTCTCTTAAAAATCTAAAGCAAAATTTAATTAAATGATAGAATTTTCATTACTTTACATATATATATTTTCTATATATCCTACACGTTTTGAGTCATTTGCAACTTAAATATTAAAACAGCGACGCTATATTTCGGTTTTGTCCTTGGGCAAGGCACTTAACGGACATTGCCTGAACCCAGCCGATTAATGGGTTCTACCAAATTAAAGAAACGTGTGTAACATGCACAACACACTGCAATAGCTCCGGTAACCCGACGGTGGGCGCGAGGTGATCTGGCGATTGCCCGTGTGTTAACCTTCTTGGTTTTTCCATTCACAGGGATAAACAGGAATATACCTGGTAAAGTAACTGATCTATATTTGAATAACGGCAACATATTAAAAAACTGTATTTCAATAAAATGTACAAAGGCAGTTTGGCCTTGTTTTGTAGCACAAAAAGTAAGAAAATTAATAACAAATAATTATCGAAATCCCGCAAAATACTCAGCAAATAAAAAAAGTATTAGAAAGAGTATGGCTGAGAAATATAATTAAATAAATAAAAGTCGGTAATTGTAACGAACACATTTTAACATATTAATACCCACCAAAATGTGGCCCATGTTCCCCAAAAGTGCTTATCTTGCTGACGGCCTGTATGGCTAATTATAGCATAGTATAAGCATTTATTTTAATAAACAATAATAAAAATATAAATTGGATTTTTTATGTTTTAAAACGTTTTTTCGTTTTACTTCACATATCTTGGAAACAAAAATATGTCATACATTAGTATAAAAAAATATAAAAAAGATAAAGGAAAACAAATGACTGCAGAAAATCCCTTTGAAACAACTACAAAACTATTTCATAATCGACAAAACTGTTTTCAGGTTACTAAAATCATTTTAAACAGAAAAATACAGCAAAAAGCATTTCTTAAGCACATAAATCGACATTTTTTGCGTTGCAAGAATGGAACATTTTTAACTGCAAATGCGCAGTATTCCTCCACTTAAATATTAAAACTTGGGCGACAAAGAACAATCTTAATTCTAAATCGTTACAAATATGGCGGCATTATATATAATTACATATGCATACTTAAGTGGTTTAGTTTAGCTGTAAAAGAACTAGGGTTCAGTTGTCATGGAACCCGCCATACTTAGCAACAGACAGGTTCATGATAATTGTCCTATTCTAATCTGTGATTCAATCAAAACTATAAAGTCATACGTACGTTTTGACATGAAATCATATAAACACAATGCGTTTATTTAATATATTTAGCTTTAACATTAGGTTTCATGTTCCCTGCACTACACCTATCCTCATTTAACGAATAAGAAGCAAACACCTAATATTTCCTCATTCGAGTTGTTTGCGTTACACCATAGGTTTAGTCATAGTATTTGAGTATCAAAGCGATTTTTCCAGCTGCTACAATAGATATTTATATCTTTAAAACGTAGGAGATGGGATAGAGTTACCTATTATGTTAAACCCCCATTCTGCGTAGTCTGGTGTTGGATTTCTCAAGTCATTGTGGAACACAAACCTATATCTGAATGTGTGAATTTTAAAACGTGATGTAGTCTTATTATTCAAAGTATGTATGTTTCTGTGCCAATGGAGCTGCTAGAACGTTTCATTATTAAACGTAGAACAGGAAATTGGAAGAAATAGGACATTTATTTTATCGTCGTAAGTGGGAAAATGCAAGCATTGTTGACACATGGGCTATTAGAACGAAACTAAATAAACATTTTGTGCAATTACTGACATCCCAACAAAACCACTCCGAACAGATGTATCTGGATTCTCCAGCATTTGGATTAATTAGGCTATGTATATTCATGTTTTGTCCCGGTGGATCAAAAACGCAAGGAGCGTTATCAAGTGAGCAATCGTCAGATTTCCTCGTGACGTCAAGGAATCGACAGATTTTTCACGCATTGTTTCTAATACTTGATATTAAACTGTGGACACTTGGTAATGTAGCAAAGAATCGTTTCAGGCCTAATGTGACACTCTCCTGTTTACTTCGAAAGTAAACTCGAACATATAAACATTATGAACATAGTAAACTGGGACAATCTATATATATAGTTTTTACCAATATGCTGAACAGCAACATTCTTTATTATTTTTAGCAATACCATGAGTAGGCCCTATAGTTTTGATTTTGGTATTTAAGAACCTGTATATTTAAGCTTATTTAATTATTACGTAGTCCGGGTATTATACACAGTGGAGAATATACAGCTCAGTGTTAATGCGAGAGTTTTTGTTGATTTAGATTATTATTTCCTGTTTTGTGTGACGTCATTATTTTCTCTCATTTACCTTTTCATCCTTTGTTCGCTTTGTTTTTTGTACACGTGTAAGGCGTGACTTTAGTTTATTTCTTTAGTATTTTCGGTGACCTTTTTAGTTGTACCTGTGAGTCCATTGTAAACGATCAAAAGCGTTAAATAGACAAAACGATTGTAATAGATAGAGAGAAGATCAATCTGTAGTAAACAGATTGACATAACTAATCCCCCAAACTCAGGTATTTAATATATATTCTTCTGTGTTTATTATTTATTGTTTCCTAATATTTATATTGTGTTAATTTGTTTCAGTTACCGCATTTCAATAAACTTCGCTGGAGAAAAGCGCGTAACTGCAAAGGGGCCACAGAGCCAATTCATAACAGTGGCCACAGCACTTTTGATCTTTTAGGCAGAAGAAATGTGTTTATCCGAACTCTAACACTATTTGTACAACATTAGACACAGGCTTATTATTTACAAATATAATAAGAAGTTGTGTTTGCACTATATTTACATATATTCGACATTGCCGCAATGAAATAACCGACCGAGGTTACAATCGAACGCCCCGCGTGGACTTTGACATTATGACTTGTATAACAGAAGCAAGCGTAAGATGGTATCCCACTCCGACTGATTAGTCTAGTGGATTAGTGTGCCGCCTTTCAACCGAAGTTTGTGTCTTTAGCCAAGGCATTTAACGGCCATTATTTTATCCTGGGGAAAATAAATAAACTAAAATTAGGCTCAACCAATTTTAAATGAAATTCTACAACTTAAACCACATCTAACCCCTTTAAAACTTAAATTCTTTATATAACTAAACCAACATAGTATGCTTTATTTTTGTTTTGTGCGATAAAACTGAGTAATAATAACTAGAGAGTGTCAACCACGTGTTTAACCACCACTATTTGTAAATCACATGTTGTATGCCATATATTTGTGGTGAATCGATGCTTTCGGGAACTAATATAATTTTTATGTATAATGATCACGTGTATTGTTTGTAGAACCCGTATGTGAACCACGTATATCTAACGAGTAATTTGCGTCGTATTTACAACAACTACACCGCCTTTGTAACTAAAACACCAGTCATTATCGCAATTAAGATGGGCGTCAAAGTTCTTCTCCATCTCTGCTATATATATTGTTGTGTATACCGTACAGAATATTGCCACCAATCACGATACTATGCGCTGCATTCTCAGCAATAGAATGCAGCTTACAGAATAAAAGTTTTGCCGTGCGTCTAAAGTCTATATTCTGAATTTTATGCTGCAAGTTATTTGGAGTCAGATTTAGACAAGCACCGAATTTACAAACTGGAAAGGACAGCCTAAAGTGACCTTTTGGTTTAGCGACGAGCGGCCAAATGCGCTTGCCCCGATAAGAGCAAAAAGAAAAGTAGGGGTGCTAAATTGTTGCACCCGACGTGATATGAACACGCAACCTTCCCGAAGAAAAGTGTATACCGCAAGCTTCATTTCGAAGTTGTAAGAGGAATCAAGAAAAAATCCGCTAAAAGAGAGATAAACTTGAAGATACCGCCTAGAACTGTTTGCAGAAGAAGCCGCCTAAAGTTTTGTCATCATTGACTCAAGTCAGCGAGCAACGAACGTTACCGTCTATTGTTCAAGATTAAAAACTGTCTAATTCACCCGAGTAAGCCAAGACTCTCGACAGGATCTGCATAAACAACGTACAAGAAATTGATTGCTACAGCCCAAAGTTAAGCTTCGCCGTTGGAATTCCGACGAACGAAGAAAGAAAATTCTCTACGATCAGGAGTGTATTTTTATTTTATTTTTAAATTATTTTATTAACAGTTTTTAGTTTTTTTAAGTTATTGCTCCTGCCTATTTCAAATACTAATTGCTAGGGTTATTGGTGTGTGCTTACTATAACTGCTATACAGGAGCCACGTGGTTAACTTAATCTGACTTGCAAAAACTTGTAGTCCCTTGGGTTGGTCTTTTGATACTTGGATACTACAATGATGCGTAATATCGGTGTCTCACTTTACAGGTTTGAAAACAGAAAGAACAAACCGACACCATCTACAATTGAACGAACACCGTCTCAGAAAATGGTTAGTAGCGCTAACGATATTTTGCCTCATGACCCATTAGTTCGCTTATAC
>CH001384.1:42176-73505 GCA_000149265.1 Ciona savignyi | reverse complement strand
ACCACGTGTTTAACCACCACTATTTGTAAAACACATGTTGTATGCCATATATTTATGCTACACGGTCCCTAACCACAATATGTATTTTATACACCTAGTATGTAGTTTGTTTTTACAAGCATAAACGCATGGGTCCCATAGTTTTCAAACCAAACTTCTTTTCCATGTGTAGTTAAAAAATAATCGTGTTAGATTTACAAACATTTCACCACAAATGTTTTAAACTAAAGCATCTTTGTCAAGCGCTAGAATATAGCTTTCAAATTTTTGACCATGCTTGTTTCGCGTTTCGTTGCACTAACTTGCTGTTATGCACATGTCACTGGTTTAAGGGAGGCAAGGCTGAAAAAGCTGCAGACAGAACTGAAATGCAAGGTCTGTTTGGATAAAGTCTTTAACATCGCTTTGTTCCATGTGGTCATCACTGTTTCTCTGATTGTGCCGAACGAATGAAAAAGTGACCGATATGCCACAAGATTCTAGAGATGTTAATTCAATAATTCCACTTTTTAACGTTGTTATTATCCCGTCAAGCTTTCTGCTGCTTTACAAGTAAATGCAGCTCTCCAATAATAATTGGTGCCTTTAAAAAAATAACGCATGTAACATCTGTAGTGATTGCGATGCTTGTGTAATATCTATTTGCGCATTATATTAAGTTGTTTAAGTAACCCTGTAATGCATGCACAGCTGTGTGCCTGTTTCAAAATCGGTTTTGCCTCTTTTTCTGTGGCCTGTCAATCAGCTATTATATCCGCACCAATGTTTCCGATATAATCCTTTCCACATTACGCCATACGTGGCGAGCTGACGTTTTGTGTATAAATTCATTGTATTAATCCATTATGAAATAAAAATGTGGACCAAGTAGAGTTGCCTGCTTATGGAGCAGCTCCAGGCGTGTTTGACAACTTAGTTAAACTGTATGTATATTGTACTGTCTCAGCTTGTAACCTAAGAATAAAGAAACTTATTCTAAAGAGTCGGGTTTGCGAGTTTTTGGGGTTTTGGCTGAGGCATGTTAGTTGGGGAGATTCAGGCCGGATCTAGTGACAGCAATATACGCGCTAATACAAGATTAACAAAGCAAATTACAAAAAAAAACAAAACGTCGGTGTTGTATTATATTCACGTCGTTTGGTATTTGGATTTTTTTGAGTGACATTTATTGTTTGCCCCTGATGCTAGGCCTGGAAATCCCAATGTTCCAACGTTGTTTGTTACGTCATCAAGTACTTGCCTAATTTAGCATATCATCTCGTGTTATTGTATTTTCTACAAAGATACTGAAAGTTTAGCTGAAATTCTTGTTACTTACGCTGATTGATTTTATTTACTGATTCGACATTCCTGCAGCTATTATCAGTTGGTAAGCAGCGTTTCGTAACTTTTACTGTTCGTTAATAATCTTGTCGCTATATAATTGTATTTATTTCGTTCATAGGAAACCGCTTATTCAACACCGGAATGAACGTGTTGTGCACCTTTTTTTACATGGAGGTTTATTCATAGTTACCATTTTAGATTATTTTTATTTAAATCTAGAGGTTTTTGCATCATTCTAGATGTAAGATTGTACAATCTAGATGTTAGATTTTTTGCATGCTCTTGTTTCGTCAATGTGTATTAACATAAATAATTTTACATATTTGATGTTTTATTTTTTAATTTAGATGAATCAATGATTATAAAAAGAATGATGTGAAACTCCTTCACGCTTGAATGATTTCCCATTGTAAAGTCGCAAATGAGTTTCTGCACCGTCACGCATGAGAACGTGATAGAAAAGCAAGTGCCGAATGCTGTAGTTTGTTCATGTTTTAATGCATTCGGGGTTTTAGCGTCTTAACATTGCTATTTACTGCAGGAATGGGACGTACTATATGTTTATACAACAAGCGGAAGTTTTACTTCGGTGTGCCTTAACAATAGAAGTGTGTTTAAGATAGGATGAAGAGCCAGCAGGCGTTGTCTAATAAAAATCTACAATTGTAATTATAGAATATGTTGTATCTTCAGATTTGGACTAGAATGGCTCTTTAATTTTGGCATACTGATAAAAAAGTAATATATGTGAAAATCATTTTAAGAAACACAACCCAGTTAACATCCAGTGGGTTAACATCTTCAGATTACGTCGGGTTACCGGAGCTATTGCAATGTGTTGCATATGATAGAGACGTTTCTTCAATTTGGTAGAACCCATTAATCCGCTGGGTTTAGCAATGTCCATAAAGTGCCTTGCCTAAGGACACAACCGATTAGCTAGCGACCAGTTTCGCACCTGCAACCTTTCGATTAAAAGGAGCCGCACTTAACCGCTAGCAAACTGGTTGCATAGCAATTAACCTATATTTTTATTTCATTTTACAGTTACTGACTTGCTGTACTAAAATTGGCTAACTTTTGAGGAACAAGGGATCACTTGGATCACTTAGATTGCTATGGAAAGTTATTCTATAATCCTGTCCCAAACACTAATTTCAACCCCACAACTAACTTTAACCCCAACCCTAACATTAATATCATAATCTTTATTTTAGTGAAAGAAGTTTTCTCCAAGGATTCAGTACCAGTAAAAGCAAACTTACAGTTTAAAATTATAGTTAAACCATTTAAAAATCTCAAAATATGCATTTCAGAGAGGCCATCATACAGGTAATCAAGTCAGAAAACACTAATTGTATAAAGAGCTATTTATTGAATTTTCCATGCAAAGCTTGTTCCCATCCGGAAGAAAACGAAAAGAACTCAATGAAAATGACAAAATATCCATAAAGCATTTGGCAATGGCAGCTCCTCAGTCAAGCTCCATTCATTACACTAATGTTCTGTAAGTAAAAGTGCTGCTATGGAGGTGAATATATAAGCCAGACTAAAATGTTTTATTAGTTCTAATTTATAATATAATTTTGATCTATTTTATAGTAATGCTTACACCATTCAAGAAAAAATTCTTTGGTATTTAGTATATATTAACCAACATATTTATTCAGGTCCAAGAACTGTAAGCTGTTTTAATATGATGGGTCATCTATTGCTGCAGTAGTAAGACTACAATTAGAAGAAGTCGAAGAGATAAGTTAAAAAAACATCATGGAAGATGTGTCTCTGTTGGATATGATGGAAATTTCTTACAGTTTATTACAGCTAGTTTCTTATTACCAAGAAATGTCACTTTTATGTTGCTGTGTTATAGTGTTATTTTCTAATTTTCTTGATAAATAAGTGCTGGATAATGTAAACATAAAAAGTTCATTTTAAGCTTGACAACATTGTATAACCTAGAACAGTGGTTCTTGAACTTCTAGCCACCTTGAGATTTGTGATTTAGTCTAGCCACCTTGAGATTTGTGATTCATGCTTACGCCTCACCTACTCAAAAATCAAATTTACGAAAAATAGAACAATAATATATTGCTCGCGCCCCCAGTTTAAGAACCCCTGACCTAGAATATAGTGTAAAGTTTTGCTTTATTTCTATGTTGTGGGTTTAAATTCCTTGCATTTTTGGACGCTCGCCGATTTTACGTTATTGACTTGATTCGTTGATTACTTGATTGCCTGATTTTCTCTATATACTTTGTTGTACCCTTTGTGCTTTAAGCAAGTGGCAAGAACCGAAAGGTTGTTCTGTACAGTAATATGAGTTGTACAGTTGTGTATTTACGAGTTGTGCCGTTGTGAGCGTCTAGTTGCATTGTGGCGGTCGAGGTTATAGACCGAGCAACAATAAATTGGGCTGAAACGCTACAATAGTATCCAATTTGGATTATGCAATCCTTTATTGTTGGGCATATATTGTTCTTTAAAAAAGATTGTTTTGTATGCGATATAACTAATAAAGAATTTTGTACAAATTATACTGTTTTGAATAAGGTATGGTAATTAAACATTGGACACATTGAAAAGTCTGAATCGCAATATTCTCGGTAGCCATGTATGGTTAAAACTGAACATTGGTATAAAGTGTGAAACACAATAGCTTAAGCTCCGATGTACTGCAATGATGTTGAAATTTATTTGATCATTGAAGGCTCTTTAGTTTCAGTTGACTTTATCTACAGTTTACGTTCCATCAGTTTATCTTCACTTCCAAAGTAACATGTATGGTTGGACAGCTGGTAAATCTGCAAATTCTGCACATGGTGACATGATCTTCCATGCTCCATCTTTTTTCAGTTGAAACATGTGCATATAATCCCAATGTATTGATCATTTATTAACAATTTAACTTCCATATAGACTTCTTTCATCTCTGCCACCAAACTTCTGCATCAACATTTAGTATATAAGGGGTATATACACATTTCAGACACTCGCATCTGTTTAAATTTTATCTTCCACCAACACTCTTAATGGCCGGAGTCACCTTATTAACATGAAGTATCTAAACAAAAAACAACATTTATTGTAAGACACCTACCCATTAAACAAATTGACTTAAGAGACAGCTGACTAGGCGACTATCTATATATCATTTGCAGTTCACTCTCTGTAATATTTCATTCTGATATATGATTTTTTTTATTTTTCGTGCAAAAAATACACATATTATTATTATTTAACCTTTTATAAATTTAAAATGTCCTATTTCTACACTAAATAGCAACGTCAAGAGGCTAAAATAGCATAACACGCATTAAATATAACCAAACTAAAGCATTCGGCACTTGCTTTTCTATCACGTTCTCATGCGTGACGGTGCAGAAACTCATTTGCGACTTTACAATGGGAAATCATTCAAGCGTGAAAGAGTTTCAAATCATTCTTTTTATAATCATTGGATGAATCTAGAATCTAGATGTTTTTTGAGGTAAAACTAGATTATTTTAGTCAAGCAAATGTGGCAAATATAGATTTGTCTTATTTTTGTTTTTAGTGTGGTTATTATAAATTCGGATATACGTACATATTTAATGTCTCTTATAAATAAGTTTAGTAATGGTTTATCTAGTGTTATCCTGCACTTTACTCTAAAATCGTGTAAAATTATCACATATCTTTCGTTAACGCGCAGACAAACAACCTAAAATAACGTGACTTAGTGGTTTTTATCGGTAAATTGTATTAAACCCGAACTCGAAGTAAATGTGACATCCCGATCCCGGGGTATTCGTCTCTGCTTGAATTGGTTAGGTAATTGAACAATTTTACTTATGAGTTATTATTCTTAGTGTTATTAAATAGTAGGCTAAATATTACTTTTCAAGTGCAACATCAAAAGCCTATTTTGAACGACAAAGTAGCATATGTTGATAAAAACCAATCTCACGCGCATTCGCAATACAATATATTGCGGAATATGGTCTTGCAGAGTATTAAACGTGATATAATATAGTTATTGGACGAGTTCAGTGTTGTAAAATAATATTAATCATCTTCATGTCTGTTTTCGTTAGCAAAAAAATACAAAAATAAATAAATTGTGATTTTTTATGGGATAAGTGTAATCTAAATTGTACAGGTCAATTTGGTACTGAACTTCTACAATACAAGTTTTGTAAAAGCTTCATGAAGAAGTAAAATGCATGAGGCAGGGTTTTGAGTTTGCTTTTGCAAAAAGTGCACAGGCTTGAGACTTTTATTTTCAATTTATCTAAAAGACTATTTGTTACAATACCGTGATTGGGAAGTTTTATCTTGAATGATCGTAATTTTGTTTCAAGTGTGCATTTAAATATATTCGTGTAAGCTTTCTCTCAGATAATCGAGAGCCCCACTAAGCTACTCCATTTCTGATGTTGCTTAATAACGCCATCGTGTGTGACCGATATTATTCTGTAGTAGAATGCATTTGTAGTTTCGAATTCTAACTAGAGAGTGTCAACCACGTGTTTAACCACCACTATTTGTAAAACATATTTTGTATGCTATATACTCATGCGAGCAGGGTCGTTTTTGTACACTAAGTTTGTAGTTTGTTTCTGCAGGCAATAACGCATTGGTCCCGGAAGTCACAATCCGATCTTTTTTATGTTTATTGCACAATATATGTTATTGTCAGATTTGTGCACGTCAGGCCCATATTATCTAACACTCTAGAAAGTTTTAACCGGACCAACATAGTTTTGTTAGTGCAAGCATATCCTCATGGGTCCCTAAGGTAACAATTCGATCATGTTATCCATGTTTATTACACAATATATGTTACTGTCAGATATCTGCAAATCAGGTACATGTTATCCAATATTACAAAACGTTTTAACCGGACTACCATAGTTTTGTTTCTGCGAGCATAAACGCATGGGTCCCATAGTTATCAAACCAAACTTCTTTCCCATGTGTAGTTTAAAAAAGAATAATCAAAAGTCTCGGGGGAGTTCCCTAGAATTTATTACCCAAAATTTGTTTTTCTGCATATCTAAACTATGTTGTCTAACAAATTACAAAGTTTTATTGCGTTTTTATTACCCCCTCTGCTAGAGGTCAACATCCTGTCCTATCAGAATCATGCTTCAGGAACACATCTTTGTTTTTAAGGAAATTACGCTATGCAAATGTTTTTCTTTATTTTAATTGGTACAGAAGTGGCTAACGTTCGGACATTTCTACAAACGTGAATAAAATTGGAGCAGCCTTTCAAGCGCTATGCCTAAAAAAGCTATTTTTTTAGAAAAAATACCGTTTTAGTTTTTAATGTTCCAGGGAATTCCCCTGCATTTATCATCCAAATTTTTGGTTTCTGCATATCTAGACCGTGTTATCTAACGTGAAATGAAGCTAAATTCCCAAAACGCTCCGATTTAGTTTTTTAGGGCTCCGGGGAATTTCCTTGGGTTTAGTACATAAATTTATGTTTTCTAACGATTCATACAGTTTTAATCCGATTTGACGACTCCCTGTTGGAGATGTCGGGGCAATATGGCATGCCTGTCACAATCATGATTAAGAACCAAATCATAATTTTTAGGGATTTTATTTTTTTCATTTGTACAGCGGCGAATACGGCACTTATATTTCACTAAATCTGATCAAAATTGGAGCAGCTGTTCTAGCGCTATGCCTAAGAGAAGATAAATGTTTAGAAAAATAAATTATGATTTCTTCCTAAATTATGATTATAACAGACATGGCATATTGCCCGACATCTTTAACAAGGAGTCGTCAAATCGGATTATAAACATTTTTTTTTTATTTTTAAGAATTTTTAGATAACATGATATGTAAAAACAAAAATTAATGTACTAATCACAGGGCAATTCCCCGAAGCTATAAAACAACTTAATCGGGCTGGTTTGCGCATTGAGCTTTATTTCACTACAGCACTTGACAAGAGGCTTAAAGTGAATAACATTTGTGGTAAAATATTTGTAAATCTAACACGATTATTCATTTTTTAACTACACATGGAAAAGAAGTTTGGTGTGTTAACTATGGGACCCATGCGTTTATGCTTGCAGAAACCAAAATACAGTGGAACCCCGCTTGACGACCACCTCGATAACACGACCACCTCATTATCAGGACCACTTCAGTGCGGTCCCAAATAATTTACTATGGTAATGCATTGCATTCTGTTTCAATAACGCGACCACCCCGGTTTTTAGACCAGGACCGCCATATCTTGGTCCAAAACTTCTAATTTAACTGCACTAAAGCGACCACATGTGCCCAATAATGTGCTTTTGTCACCAAAATAATAAGTTTAAATTTCTTTTGTGGTCAACCAATAAGATTACATGAGCGCGTACACACACACAAAGAAAGATGTGACAAACAGAACTTAATTTTGTAAGAAAAAATTATAGAACTATTAGTTCTTTAAAATGTTTTTTGCAGAAATAATGGCATTTAGTACAAATTTAGTAAAAAGGCGAGTGAGTGTACAGAGGCAGTTAGGGTCGCTTGTCCAAACTATATCTTTCTATTTTCTTCAATGGTGGCATGATATTCATCATTTAACAATTTGTTGCACAATTTGCTTGCATACCTAAAATATATGCTGCCTGGTCAACCATGACAGCCCCACCGTTGTTTACAGGACTGTATAGACTGCTTCTTTTGATTTGCCCCCATTTGGAGCCCTGCACAAATTTATGAAGTGTTGAGTACAGTGATGAAATTAAAGATTTCGTGAGTGAAACCGGTAGGACGCTAAGTTGCGCTCAGACCATATCTTTAAAAAAGCTTTAATATTTTTTAAGTGGCGACGCAAAATTAAGGTCTAAAATAAGTTGTGTGTTTCCAGTAAAAAGATTTTCACGTCCAGATACTTTATTTGGTTTGTAGGCTTTTGTAAATCATCACTGGAATATGGTTTATGCGTGTATCCTCTTTTGCTAAGAGTGAACAAGTATTACTTAATGTGATTGTTAATAACTTTTGATCGTATTTTGTAATCCACATTCAATAGGGGAGAGTGGTACTGAGTGGGACATGGTACACAGTGAGAAATTTTGAATAAAAACGTTAAAACATAAAAATATTAAAACCTTTGCCGGTTGAGTGCTTTCACGTTACTAACGCACTTTGTAACGAACTTTAAGGAACCAGCATGTCAGTTTTGGAAAGTTATGGAAGTTTTAGATTTTTCAGGGGTCTAAGTAAAATTTTATACGCTAGCTGCAAACTTAATTTAGATGGGTGAACATTAGCTTTAAGGCTAAAGTTACTGGGAAGTGATAAAGTAGGTGCATACCTTGCTTACAAATAGAAAAAGAACATGGCAGCCTCAATTTAAGTATCTTTAATTTTGACTTATAGATTTGTAGTATCTACGTACTCAGTGAGACACTATGTTGAGGTACACTGTGAGACAGAATACAGGACTGTTTTATTATCTTTTTTGGTGGGTTTAAGCCTACAAAGAGCATTTATATGTTCAGAAATAGCCTATACAGTAATTAGCCAAGTATATAAATCTATCCAGTTTTAGATATTTATTATTTTTAATAACTAGGAGTGGACTCGTGGGAAGAATTGTGAAAGTAAATTCAGAAAACCATAAAATTGGCTCATCATTAGAATATTGCCTGAGTGAAGCTGTTCAGTTGGTTTTGTCCAATGAATGGAGCCTAAGAAAGGCAGCAGATCATACAGTAGTGAAATTTTAAACACTACCAAGGTATGTCAGTAAGCAAAAAGCTGCTGAAAATCCCACAAGAAACCTGTAGTCTTTCGAGTACGACCTCATTTAATAAACATAATGTAAACTAGTTCTACGAAAACTTGAGGTTGATTTATAGCCGGAGTTCATCTGTGCTTTGTGCTGCTACAAGGATCTTTAATTTGGATGAGACTGGCACGGCCATCGTCTCTGCATCAAAGGCTATTCTTGCTGAAAAGCTGTCAAGCAAATTTCCAAAGCAACTAGTGGTGAAAGAGGTTTATACATGTGCTATTGTGTGTGCTGCTGGTTACATTCTAAACACCAGCAATAGTGTTTCCATGATGCAACTTTAAATCTCACATGTTAAATGGTGCTCCATCTGGGACTCTTTGTTAAGCACAGAAAACAGGCTGGATGAACTCGGACCATTTTTCACAGGTGATGGAACACTTCATCAAGCACTCTTCAAGCTCAAAAGAAAATCCAAATCTGTTAATTTTTGACAACCATGAAAGCCACATGTCACTTAAAGTCCTGGTCCTGGCAAGAGAAACTGGTGTGACAACATTGACACTGCCACCTCATTGTTCACACAAAATGCAACCATTAGATGTTTCTGTGTTTTTTTCCATTTAAATCATTTTATAGAGCTGCAATGGATAGTTGGATGCTGCAGAATGCAGGGCAGCCCTGCACATTGTACAACGTTGGTGAATTGGTTGAAATAGCTTATATGAAATCGATGACTCCTTGTGCGATGAGTGTGTTCCTCACTGTTCCATTTAAGGCATTTCTTATTTTAAAGTTCTGTTCCCTTTGGTCTGGATTGTCAATTTAAACCTTTTACTAAACACTGTTTTTATGTGTGAATTGCTCTTTACTGCTTCAAACTTGTATTAAACTGTGTATCAGTCTGCATAATTTACCATGTTGCAATAGATTGACACTGAACTTTTATGATATTCTGGTCAGTTTTAAAACATTGGTAAGTTTGTGCCGTTTAATAAACTTTCTTGTTGAATTTAACGTTGGATTTGCACATGTATGTAAACAAATTTACATCGGCACATGTCGAGAATGACCGTACATATAATTATTTCAAGCTAGTAAGTAATACATTGTTAAATAGGGGCAATTTAAACAGCAATTTGTACCACCTGTACAAATGTCTCACTGTGTACTAGGGTGTGTCTCACTGTATACCGGGGTGGTACCCAGTGAGACAAAAAAGGCACCCCCAATAAACCCCATTTTTATCACAACACATGGGTAATAAAAAAAATCCAGTACTTCCATCAGATGCCCAAATGATTGTTTAATGTTATTAACAAAAAAAATTTGAAATAAAACGATTATTATTAAAGATATTGGATAAAAGGCATTTTTCGTATCACTGAGTACCACTCTCCCCTAGGGTAATTGGGCGGTAGTTTGTTGCAAGTAAGGGATCTTTATCGCCTTTAGTAATAAGAGTCATTATACCTTGTTTCTGGGTATCAGATTAAGTTAACTCTTTTTCAATAAAACGATGCGCGTCAAATATAAGTTTTTATGTCGCGCCAAAAGAATAATATCATTCTGGTTCGTTAGAATGGTACTATTTTCTGTTTTAAGTCGGAATATTGCTTTTTAGTTTGCGTTCCGTTTCTCAAGGTTAAAAAAGTATTTAGTGCACTTTTCGCCGTTGTATATACACCTTCCTCAACTTCTTATTGTCGACCCCCTTGATCGTTTTTTTAACGAGATCATTCGAGCTCCTTGCTCAAGCTTTTTAGTCGCTATCATAGGTGTTGAGATGGGTTATTAAGTTGGGAAATATCAGATTTGATTTTGGAAATTTCTTTCTTTAATAAAGTTTGTCTCTTTTGCACTATTTTCTGGTGTTCCGAGCATATTTTTATAAACTTTTCTTGAATAACACATTTTAACGTGTCCCACCGTACATGGGCGTTTACATGACCTTGTTTATACAGCTCGCATCGGCAAATGAGGAGATTAACTTTCAAGTACCTTTCCAGGATTATTAGAAACATACAAAGGGTCATCGTTACTATATCGTGGTCTGATTTGACGCTAGTACTATGTCGCATTCATTAACTTTGGGGGTAACGCGTCTCGTCATCAGAAAAAAATCAATACGACTCGCTGAGTAGAGATTCAGTTGAGGTCTATTTTCTTCGCAGTAGAGACACATTGTGGTATTTTGTGCTTGGGTTTGAGCCACCAATCACCAACTTCTTTGCAGCACGACTTCGCCATATTTGACGTCTTTTAAACACGCTTGTCGACTTTGTTTCTTATACTGTATAATTTTCAATACTGACAGTGTGTCCGCCAGTACTTCGTTTTTCAAGGAAACAAAAATCCATCCAATCACTACTGTTGTCCTGTCCGACATATACATATGGACAGATTGAACATTTTCGACACTTCCAATTGACTTTCTTTGATAAGCAGTTTTTCCAACAATTGCTTAATAATGTCTCTTGACAGTATCTTTTAAGACCTGAAACTTAGGCAATTAGGGCGTTGTGCGATTGCTGTTCCAGTTTATTTGCTTTAGAGCGCAGAGGCGTAAGAAGCTCTTCAATATGGAATGTTGTGCGCGTTTAATCTTATTAGCAATCGCGTTGGGAACTTCCAGCGCACCCTTGTGTAGGGCGAAGGCCGGTTCGCTTAAACGGAGGAATCTACAACTACAACTTATATTGTTTTTGTCCATTTTTTTTATTTTTTTGTCAAACACATTGACATTGACAGGGTTTTCTTGTCCGTCCGAAATCACCTACATTGAATTACAATATCGATAATATAATTGAGAGCGTTACTCATATGTTTAACCACCACTATTTGCAAAACACATGCAGTTGTATGCTAAGTGTTTATGCAAACAGGGTTCCTAATCACATTTGGTGTATTTTATACATGGAGTATGTGGTTTGTTTCTGCAAGCAGAAACGCATTGGTCCCGGGGTAACAAACCGATCTTGTTATCTATATTTATTACACAATACATGTTATTGTGAGATATGTGCACGTCAGATCCATGCTACTAATATTCCACAATAGCTTTGTTTTTGCAAGAATAAAGGTATGGGTTTAAACTTTTTTTCCATGTGCATTAAAAAACAAATATTCATGTCAGATTTAAGAACATTTTACCACATATGTTTTAAATTAAAGAATCTTTGTCAAGCGCTATTCAGCCCGATTTGGATTTGTTTTCTGCTTCGTGGAATTCCCGTGGGTTTAGTATATAAATTTTTGTTTTTACATATCTGGGTCATGTTATCTAACAATTCTTAAAGTTTTAATCCGATTTGACGACTCCTTGTTGGAGATGTTGCAGCGACATGGCATACCTGTCATTCTCATGATAGGTAGACAAATTTAATCTTTTAGGGTAAAAGCCTAAGTATTTTTTCTTCTTATTGGCACTGCAGTGGATAACGCTCCAACGTTCCACCAACCTGAATAAAATTGGAGCAGCCATTCAATATCTGTGCAAAAAATTACAAATTTGTAGAAAAAAAATACCGTTTTGGTTTTTATCAATCCAAATTTTGGTTTGTGAATTTTCAGACCATGTTGTCTTACAAATGACAAAGTATCATTGCACTCCTTCTGGTAAATGTCGGTGCGCAATGCCATACTTGTCACAATCATTATTTAGGAACAAATCTTCGTTTTGGGGGTATTTTCCTATGTAATTTTTTTCTATATTTTAATTGGTAGAGCATTAGCTAATGCAACGTTTGACGGTTTCTGTAGGAGGGTTTACCCTTCGTAAGCGCACCGTTTAGCGTTGTAGATGAACGCTCGGTGCTTCGCGCGTGGCTCGAATATACCGACCCCGATTCGACTCCAAGGTCGAGTCCACGCTGATAGAAAGTTAAGTTGGTTATTGTCCAACGTTGTCAATAGAACACACGATTAAAACAAAGCACTTTGCTCGAGAACTCTTCGCTGTGATTCGCTTTGTAATAACAGCGCGTTGCAGTTAATAGACAGTTCGTTTTCCTTGGTTCATGCGGTTTGCCAACCGGTTCTTGTTTAAGCCGGAAGCTGCGACTTTTGTCCTGTTCTTCCTGTAACTTTAACTGTGCGACGAGGCACCGAAGACCAGGTACTTTAACCACGCCCAGGCAATGCCTAATGCTGCTTTTCCCCAGGGACTCAGTTCGTTGTCCCCAAAACCAACAACCCGATCCAATCCGTTCAAGCACTCGACCACGCCCGTTTTACGTCGTCGCACATGACCAGGCCTGAGGACTCTCGTGACGAATACGTCATAATCAGATGACCGGCCGCACATTCTTTCATTACGTCATACCTTGAGAATGACGTCACCTTATCGCAGACGCTAATAATTGAGACGATTTAAATGGGACGATCCGTGCAGCTAACGCACTAAGTTTTTACCAAATGTGGTTAAATTGGAGCAGCCGTTCAAGCGCTATGACCAAAAAAGCTAAATTTAAAGATAAAAAAGTATGTTAAAAATGTACTTAGTTATTTTATTTACCTGAATTTTCTATGGGTCATAGCGCCCGACCTAATTGATCAAATATAAAATAATTGTGTTTGCTGTTTGTCCACTTACCAAAGATGTTAACTAAGTAATTATGGGTCCCAGAAGGGGCAATGTAATCGCAATGAAACTTTGTCATTTGTTAGATCACATGGTCTAGACATGCAGAAACCAAAATTTTGGTCAATATACACAGGGGAATTTCCCAAGGAGGTGAAAAACCAAAACGGTATTTTTTAAAAAAATGGCTTTTTTGGGCATAGCGCTTGAACGGCCGAAATGTTAGTTCCATATCTGTTTTTGTACCATCAAGCAAAAATACATAGGGAAATACCCTAAACATTATGATTTTTTTAAACCATGATTGTAACAGGCATGCTATATCGCACCGAAATCGCCAACAAGGAGTCTCCAAAGCGGATTAAAACTGTAAGTTAGATTATCTAACAAACATCTAACTTAGATACCTTAATAACATACCTTAGATATGTAAAAGCAAACCCAGGGAAATTCACCGAAATACAGAGCAACTCAATCGGGCTGTTTTGGGAATTTACCTTCCTTTTACTAAAGCGCTGGACAAGAGGCTTAAATTAAAAAAAAAACTGTGGTAAAATGTTCGTAAATATAACACGCTTATTCCTATTTTAACTAAACAGTAAACATGGAAAAGAAGTTTGGTTTAATAACTATGGGACCCATGTGTTTATGCTTGCAGAAACAAAACTATGACAGTCCGGTTAAAACTTTCTGGAATGTTGAATAACATGGATCGGACGTGCACATATCTGACAATAACTTATATTGTGTAATGAACATTAATAGCAAGATCGGATTGTTACCTCAGGGACCCATGCGTTTATGCTTGCAGAAACAAACTACATACCCGGTGTATAAAATACAAATTGTGGTTAAGGGTCCTGCTCGCATATATATATATATATGTATATATGAAACAAAATGTGTTTTACAAATAGTGGTGGGTAAAACACGTGGTTGACACTCTCTCTAGTTAATTGTTTAATTACTTTTAGAAATTCCTAAAACAATTGTAGGTATATTTTTTTCAAACTTATGACTGGGGTGTTTTGTCTTCCGATATCTTTAAAAAAAACATTAAATAAACTAAACTTTCTGTGCAGTAGCTTATTTGACAATGATATGTCAAATCGCAATGTTTGTAGTTTTTGTTGTATTCTGAATTTTGTCGAGTACCAACTCCCTTAAACAGGCAAACAAACACGAGGTATATACAATTAGCTCGCGCGGGGAATGCAGGAATGTCGAGGGCGTGGGGGAGTAATCATTATAAATCATCGTGGAGGCAACGCAATAAACTAGGGAATGGTTTACACAATACAACATCTCCCCTTTAAGTTCTAAAAAATAAAAATAATTATAAAATAAAAAAAAAACAGTAGAAAGATACAGATTTCCATATTTACATTGCAATACTTTTTAAGGACTAAATATTGTTCGTGGCCGAATAGTTCGCTTGGACCTGCGTGGAGTTGCAGGCAGGGTCAGTTGTGGACTCATTTGTTCGATTGTGGTCCTGGGCAACACATTTATTAAGTGTCGGTTTCTGCGGAACATCCCTCCTCCAGAAGTTCCGATCATGTACGACCGAGGCAACCGGTGCGTACTTTTAACTTCTCCTTTTTGATTGTCGCGGATAATTACGCGGTCGCCGACACGAAGGCTCGGCAAAGGCCTAACTCCATGCCTCCTGTCGAAGTCTCTCTTTTGTTGATGTTGCGCACTTTTCTCCAGTTTTCTTAGACTGTTGAAAT
Organism: Ciona savignyi; assembly: GCA_000149265.1. Lineage (NCBI taxonomy): Eukaryota > Metazoa > Chordata > Ascidiacea > Phlebobranchia > Cionidae > Ciona > Ciona savignyi. The sequence continues at coordinate 58,129 of CH001384.1, read as the reverse complement.
TCGGCCACCTCGATAGCAACATTTGACGACTCATTAGAACCGCCGTCTGAAGTCTTCTTCCTATTAATAGCTGCGAAGGAGAAAATCCGTTAAATAATGGCGCCGTTCGATAGGCCAGTAAGGCCCTCGGCAAATCGTTGGACTTGTGTAGAAGGTGTTTAACAGTGTAAACCGCTCTTTCAGATTCACCATTGCTCTGAGGAAACATCGGACTGGATGTTAGGTGGGTTATTTATATAGGTTTGCGAAATCTTAAATTCTTGCGAAGCATACTTGATCCCATTATCAGATGCTATAGTATCTGGGACGCCGAACCTCGAAAACATGGATTTAAGATGTTGTATAACTTTTACTGTTGTTGTGATGTGTAGCAATTCTACCTCAATCCATCGTGAAAAGAAGTTTCCCTTTTATGTTTAAATAGATCGGTCCCCAGTTTTTGCCAGGGTCTTGTTGGTTTGGGTATCGGCAGTAAAGGTTCAGAACGATGGTTAACAAATTTTGCACAGCACTCGCAATTGGCAATTATTTCACCTATCTGTTTATTTAGCAACGGCCACCAAACCGACTCTCTCGCTTTAGCTCGACATTTTGTGATTCCGATGTGCCCTTCATGTGGTCTCCCCAACACGTCGTCTCGCATAGCCGTTGGGATCACCAGTCCGCTTCCATTTTTTTCCGACAGAAGATGTCTGTAAGGGTAATATAACTGTAAGGGTTCTTTAAGTTTAGACCTCCGTGGCCACTTAGTTTTACAAAATAAAATAATTTGACTGCAAACTGGATCCTTGGCCACACTTTGTTTAATTTCTTCGATTCTTCGGTTTGACTCCGGTATCGCGTCGACGATAGACATAACGAATGCGTCGTCCATCAAACTTTCTGTAGCATTACTGGAGTTTGGCTCATCAGGTAGTGGAGATCGGGATAGGGTATCCGCTATGGTCAGTTGTTTTCCAGGTACATGCACCACGTCGTAGAGGAATCGCATCAATCTCAATCGGAACCTTAATATTCGTGGAGGTAAATCGCTTAATATTTTAGATCCAAGTAGCGATACAAGCGGCTTATGATCGGTGTGCACGGTAAACTTTAATCCTAAAACGTATACTGAAAACCGTTCACATGCCCATGTTACCGCCAAAGCTTCATTTTCAATTTGCGCGTACCGCTGTTGTGACAGGTTCATTGAGCGGGAAGCATATGCCACCGGTTTCCAAGTTACACCATGTTTCTGCAACAGCACTGCTTCAAGACCGTAGGATGAAGCATCTGCAGAAACTATCTATTCACGATTACAATCGTAAAAACGCTAAGACACTATTTGAAGCACACATTTGTTTAACACCGTCAAACGCACGTTGCTGCCGCTCATCCCAAACCCAAACCTTACTTTTGACTAGCAGCTCTCTAAGTGCTTTCGACGAGTCGGCTAGAGTAGAAGTGAATTTACCTAGTTGGTTTACCATTCCCAAAAATCGACGAAGTTCGGTGACGTTTTTGGGCTCTTTCATCTCCACAATGGATGTAATTGTGTCGGGGTCCGCTCGTATACCATTTGCATCTATGATGTGTCCGACGAATTTGACTTGATCGCATGAAAATTTACATTTAGTACCGTTAAGCGACATACCACATTTTTGAAGTTTTCTGAACGCCGATCGAGTTCTTTTTGATTTCGACCGTGAACCAGAATACCGTCCATTTCGCAAACGACCCCTTCCTCTCCACAGAGAATCTCCGACATTTTAGATTGGAAATTGTTCCGGTGCGCTTGATTTACCAAATGGAAGCCTGTTAAAACAAAATCGTCCAAACGGTGTCATAAACGTTGTAAACAATCGTGATTGATTAGTGAGCTTAACCTGCCAGAAACCAGATTTTGCATCTAGTTTAGAGAAAACTTTCGCGCCTGCCAATTGGCCCAATACTTATCTACGCAAGGTAGAAGATACCGCTCCCGTTTTACGCTTTTGTTAAGTTGCTTGAAATCTACACATATGCGAATGTTGCCATCCTTCTTAGGTACAACTACCATTCCGGCGCACCAGTCTGTTGGTCGCTTAACTTGCGTTATTATATTTCCTTTTTTCATTTCTTCGAGTTCAGACTTTACTTTAGCCAATAAAGGAATTGCTACTCGTCGCGGGTTTTTAATGTGGTATGGCGTGGCGTCCTTACTTATTTCAATGTTATATTCACCAGGTAATTTACCTAAACTACCAAACAGCTTCGGGTAGCGCTGTTTCCAACTGGCCAATGGTAGGCTCACATTTACTTCACTAACATACGTTAGTAACTTTAAGGCCTCAATTGCAGGTTTTCCAAGCAATGGGTATTTTCCGCCTTTTGTTACATACAATGCTTGTGTGCTGACATTCCCGTTAATAGAAATACTACATGACGGAATCATACCCAAAACTTCTACGATTTTGCCGTCGGGACCTATGAGACGTCGGTCGCTCTTTTCCGAAGTTTTGTTAAAGTTTTATAAATAGTAAAAAGTAAGATACTAACGTCTGCTCCAGTGTCAATTTTAAACAAAATCTTACGGTTTAAAATCCCAACTTCTGTCATCCACTTATCTCGAGACGTCGAGGTAAATGAAGCGCCCACATACGCACTACACAAAGGGTTAAATATTTTACTTTCACCGTTATTAGCAACATCGTACTTCCATGTAAAGACTTCACCTACAAATTTCGTACGACAACGTCTCGCAAAATGTCCAATTTTGAAACACTTGTAGCATTTAGTATTTAGAGCGGGACACTTATCTTGATTGAGGTGCTGTTGCCATCCGCATCTATCATAAGTTTTCTCTCTTCGTACTGGTAATTGGTTTGTTTGGTATTTTGCTCTAGCCGCTCCTACCAGTTCCTCTTCAATATGTTCTTCGTTTGCGTTAAGTAGTTTCCGTTGTTAAATTTTAACCCTTTCGGTTTGCCGTGCAGTATCTATAGGTTTTTTAAGTGTCAATTCTGGATCCCTTTGGAATTTTTGTGACAATCCTTTATCAGTTATTCCAATGACTAGTCTATCTCGTAGTAGTTCGTCTTTGAGCTCACCGTACTCTAAATGTTCGCTCATTGAGTATAAGCACGTTATATATTGGTCGATAGGTTCACCTAGACGTTGATTTCTCTTGTTGAATTGTGCTCGCTCGAATATTAAGTTTCGTCGCACGTTGAAATATTGATCAAATTTGGCTTTCACTTCTGCATATTGTTTTGCTTCTTCTTTAGTTAATTTAAGCGCTGTAAATATTTCTTCTGCTTTTTCTCCCATACAATAGATTAGGGTATTCACTTGTAGCACATTAGACTTGAAAACAAGCCCCGAAGCAACGCGAAATCGTTCGAAGAGTTTGGACCATTGTGGCCAACTTTCTGGTTTTTCAAAATCAAACCCTTCTGGAGTAGCTATTTGAAAATTCGCCATTAGTTTAGTTAGTTTAGTTTAGTTTATTTTTTGTTTCCACGATGAAAACACGAAGCGGGACTATCAGTAAAAGTTTGGAAAACGGGAAAAAACGGCAAAACGACAGTCGTTAGAACACGTCTAAAAAAGAAATAGACTATTAAAATGCTGTATAATTTGACGTGGACGCTAAACCCAATTAAAAAAAATAAAAAATATTAAAAATAATTAAATAATTGTTTATAAAATAAAAATTGCACTAAGCCTCGAAGAAAAGTGTGCGGTAAAGCGACCCGTGCAATGGGGGAGTCGGCTTTAGGAGAAGGGGTGGCCCGGAAAGTGTGGGCCGCAGTGGAAAAAGAAAAACCCCAAAAATGAAATTCCACTGAAAAGTTTCAAGTGCAACACTTACCAAGGCATTTAAAAGTATATTAATTAAAAATGAAATACATAAATAAATAATTAAAATTAATTAGAAAAAACATTATTATGCAAAACAATATTGCACTTTATAAATAATTTAAATTATGTAGAAAAACATATTTTGTGCAAAACAATATTGCATTTTAAGTATGCATAACAATTATGCAAAGTACAAACAATAAGTAGGCAAAGACTGCCTAACTGACAAAACTAATATTAAATAAAAATGAAAAATGAATAAACTATGCAGCAAGTTCCGGAAAAATAAATTCTTGAGATGGTGATTTATAGTGACGCCATCTTTTTATACTTCTATGAACTTTAACAATATTTAATTTACCACTTCTGACACCATGTTGTATTCTGAATTTTGTCGAGTACCAACTCCCTTAAACAGGCAAACAAACACGAGGTATATACAATTAGCTCGCGCGGGGAATGCAGGAATGTCGAGGGCGTGGGGGAGTAATCATTATAAATCATCGTGGAGGCAACGCAATAAACTAAGGAATGGTTTACACTGTCACTGGCGCCGAACGTGGGTATGCAGAGTACGCCAGCCTACCCTGGCATTTTGCCAGGGTATGCAGCATCACCTGATTTTTACACGTTTCGATCATCAGATCGTCTACATTAATTGCTTGTCTGTACTACAATTCAACTGCGCAAGACATACAAGCGCCGCAATGGGAGAACAAAGCGTTTTTTGTGTCTACATAAGTACATACACGGTAATGCCTAGTGTTGTGCCGATCAGAATTTTTTCACGATCATTAAAACCCTTGCCGATCTGATCGCGATCTAAATTGCGTCCAAAAAACGCTTATTTTATGACGCGAAAATGCAAACTATGAGAGTAATATAGTTTAATTTTACATCTATAAAGCGATTAAACGGTTATTTATATACTTAACTGCAGAGATTAAGCTTAAGCTAAAGCATAAAACATATAAAAATTTAAATTTTTATACGGTTTGTGGTATAACGTATAATATATGTATTATTATAATCGATATATAGCGTGTAGAGTCTGCCAGTCTGGTAACGAGTCCAGAATTCTGATTCTATTATGCAGCCTCTACTTGCTGCTATAAGGGTAATGGTGCCCGGCGATCGCTTCTTAACTCTTATTGATTTTCCAAACTCCTGGCTGGAAGCCTGTCTTTAAGGCTCTAAGTCTTATTGTAACTCAGCCAACACAGATTGGTTTTCTTTCTTATTATGTGATTAACAGTGAACAGTACAAGTTAAGAACACGTTAACACGTTAAGAACACGTTAACACGACGATTTCCAGGGTGTTTTCACTACCATTAAATTTGCCCTTATTTAAATATATAATAGTTAATTAGTCATACACAGTATAATTAAAATCAAAATAACACACACAAATTAAGGATTACTTCAGATTCTAAATACCAAATTAAAACTGACCGCATGGAAAAATGAAAATCTCACACCGACTCATGTGAAACATAGAAATTAAATGGTTAATATCCGTAACATAGCGTATTGCGTATATATTTGGTCGCACCTTTGCTGTGATTATACAGGGGCGATTGCGTCAATGAAACAACAACTTAAGAAACAACAACCAGGCGCTCTCATAAGAAATTTAAAGATATATTCCAAGCATAAGTTTTATATTCGGTAGCGAGTGTATTAATGACATTTAGAAAAGCTAATCCGTTTCTTTTAACCTAATTTATTAAGCAATCTTCGGCGTGTAAGTAGGAGGAGTGTGTGGCCTTGGTCCAACTTGCACCTGGCCGAAATGAGTAGACGCGTGTATCTTTTTGATGACTCGTTCGAACGCTGGAAGCTCACGATAATGATAAGAGAGAGTACACTTATGTTTCTTTAGTATAAACAGTATGTTATCAATTAAAAACATAAATCGAAAATTGAGTTAAAGGGGAACTGAAGTCGATTTTAAGAATATCTTAATAAATGGAAAAAAATACGCTGATTTCAAAAATCAAATCAGTTTCTTCCAATAATTTTTGGTTAAAGAGTTATGAGCAAATATGTATTTCATTTTATGTTAGGGGATTTCCCGTATTACGTCACTGACGTTGTTGAGATTTCGTGCATATATGCATTGTATACAATCATGTGTCAGTTTAGAGGTGAATTAGTAACAGAAGCGCCTGCAGGAGCGTTGTATTTTCGTTTTTATTACGGAGACGTAGCATAACACTTGTCATATAGCCTTACTGAACCAATGTACATGGTGACAGCTTACTTTAAGCGCGGTCATTAAGGCCTGCACGGTCCTGGACCTAAGCTGAATGCTGAGGTATACAGGTCTCGTATTTAAATGACTTTAGAATAATAAGTCTTAGCAATTTATATCATAAATAATAAAAGTGAAAACAGAACAAGAAAACTATAACAGAATGCATTAAACTGTAACTGCCAGCAATTTATAGAAATAAACCAGCCATTAGGCAAAGGCTAGACTATGCGGTGGGAAAAGCCTATTTCTTTCATGTTTTACCTTGGCTGTTGGTATAATGTTTTGCTGTTGTGTATGTGGTGCATTTAATGTCTGCTGTTATTGAAACTGAGCATTAGCCTGCTAGTTGGTAATACCACTTATTGCAAAAACCAGTTAATCCACAGTTGAGTAGCTGATGTGTAGTCTGACAAAAAGTACACAGCAAGCACTCAGATAAGTAAGTGAAGAATATATATAATAGATCTTTACTTAACTACCCAAATAAGTTAATAAAAATATACCACATTTCTAATAGTTCTTTTTATTAGATATTGTAAAATGCCTAAAGTTAAGCCACTGAGAAGGAAGAAAGAGTTATTGGAGTATATGTTTTGCTCCAGGATGTACAAATTCCTTTTACAGCACAGGAAATTCCAATCCACCTGTGCTCTTCCATCGATTTCCTCACAACGACAAAAAAACGGTTGAAGCAATGGATACAACAATGCAAGCGTTCTAAACTACCTGGAAAAAGAACCGCAGTGTGTAGTGCACATATTTGTGACAAGGATTATCATAGTAAAATTGTATTTGACTCCAATGGAGTAGCCAAGATGATGAAAACAAACCACTTGGTGAAAAATACAGTTCCAACAATTTTAAATTTTTCTGATTATGATTTTAAACATAGTGATCAACCCAGTACATCAAGTTATTCAAGTGCAACTTCAAGAACTTCTTTATCCAAGCAGATAATTGAAAAATAAGGGCTTTTAGTAATGCAAGTCCAGTCTGGCATTATTTTGTGCACAAATGCATGTACATTCATGCAGCATAAACATTCTTGCGGTGTGTCCATAAGAATACAGTTTTTGCAACGGCACCAAGTCATGTCAATAGGTAATGTTTCTAAATAAACATTTTCTTCTATGGGGCTTGCATCTTCAAAGATACTTTCAGACGTTTTCCTTGGTTCAAACGCACATGACTAAATTTGTGTTGTTTTATTGTGTACAATAAAACTTCTTTCATCCATGCCAGAATGCTGAAAACTGTCATCCATTTTAGTGTTACAACATTAACTTAAATTTACTCTAGAAATGAAGAAAACAAAAGAAATTTGTTAAAACTTCTATGCATATGTATACCAAATCTCTCACACTCTCAGTTTGTAGCCTAGGGGTTGATAACAACATTGCTAGTCTACGTTGCAGATTATGGCTATATATTGAAAAGCAACAATCATGAAAGAAATAGGCTGTTCCCACTGCATAGTCTGATCTTTGATTGATGGCTGGTTTATTTAGCTATAAATTTCTGGCAGTTACAGTTTACTGCCTCCTGTTCTAGTTTTCTTGTTCTGTCTTCACTTCTATGATTTATGATATAAATTGCTAAGACTTATTATTGTAAAGTCATTTAAATACGAGACCTGTATACCTCAGCATTCAACTTAGGTCCAGGATCGTGCAGGCCTGAATGACCGCGCTTAAGGTAAGCTGTCACGCGGGTACATTGGTTCAGTTAGGCTATATGACAAGTGTTCATGCTATAGTCTCCATAAAAAAACGAAAATACAACGCTCCTGCAGGCGCTTATGTTACTAATTCACCTCTAAACTGGCACATGATTGTATACAATGCATAAAGGCACGAAATCTCAACAACGTCAGTGACGTAATACGGGAAATCCCCTAACATAAAATAAAATGCATATTTGATCATAACTCTTTAACAAAAAAATATTGGAAGAAACTGATTTGATTTTTGAAATCAGCGTATTTTTTTCCATTTATTAAGATATTCTTAAAATTGACTTCAGTTCCCCTCCTTAAAACTATATTTTACGCATTTCACACAATTAAAATTTCCAGGCTTAAAAATGTGATTTATTGTTGTTTGCATGATTTAGTTTACAGAATGATTAATTAGATGCGTAATGCCCTGTTGAATCTACTATGCCTGCCCTAACTTCATTGATTTTAAACTACTTTTTAGGTACGTCTTTAATTGCGGGGATCATTTGATTTCCCAGACGCGCACATACACCTTTGGAATATAACATTTCTTTCGCCAATTATTCCACTCGAGTAACGAAAGTCGAATGGTTTACGTCGGGACGATTAAATTATTTTATAATCGGTCCTTTGGCTGCAATCCGGACGATTATAACCTAACCGGAAGCTAAGGAATTTTTATAGGATCGGGTGGGCTATAAACATTTATACAAGCTTAATAAAGAGGCGTACAACAAACACTGGCAACTAAAATATCTTATATTCTATATAGGCGTCTTAAGAAACTCATAACACTATAGCACCTAATACGCGTAGTGCGTTTCTCTTTACCGTAAGCGCATCTATCGTGCGAAGACGTCCGAACATTTTGAGAGCTCGGAAAACAAACAAAGTGAGAGCTCGGAAAACAACTTGCATCATCGCATCGCTTTTTGTGGCAATGAAAGATACATTACCGTAAATGTCAGTTGTAGTCTGAAGTCAACATCGCAGAACAAGAGAAGTTTATACAATTTTTTCACTCATTTTAATTTGTTTTTAGCTGGAGATTTTATTGCAATAAGTGCGACTAACGCGAGGGCTCCAAATTATTTAGTAAAACTTTTACTAATCATGCCGAATCGGTACCAGCTTAAATTTTTTAACGTTAAGAGTCTAGTTTGAAATCTCCAAGAGATGCATTCCAGGGCAATTTAATGTTAAAAAATGTTTTGCGCGCCGTGCGCGAAATTGATTTTCTCTCAACCCTCGCATGCCCTGGCTTTTCTTACGTTCGGCGCGCCTGGTTTACACAATACAACAGTTTTAGCCCTGGAAAATCTCCTAGAATCGTTAAACACTAATTTACACTCTGTTTCGGTGTTTGATTTTTTAAGAATCGCTCAACGTTGTTGCCCTAATTTAAATTATTTATTTGATGCAAGTCCATTAAGATTTGCCGATTAATTTGCATTTATGCAGCCGAGCAGGTGTTCGTGTGTTGAAGCCATAAAAAACTCAATAATACTCAGCGTCTTGATAAGCAATAACCTATTAATATACACAGCGTACTTGACACACAATAAAATACGATTCATTTGCGGGAGGTACAACCAGAACTACCTTTACCCATACATTCGTTTCGGATAACGGCAAATGGGCAAAAACACTTAGTGTCGAAACACAAGTGTATGTAAAATCGGTGGGAATGGCTGCAGGGGTGTGCAGGCGAGCGGGTGTTCAACTTAAAGTAACACAAGTAAAAATATCAAAAACCAACACAAATAATAGTTTATTACACAAAGGAAAACGACACCATTAAAACTTCAACAGATTATTTTCAAAAAGTACAAATACGCTTGATCAACATATGCTAGCTAACTGACAACAATAGTATTATAGTTTATTTACCTGGTAAGCCCTGTAAGTAAATAACACGGTGTTTTTAGAATTGGTTGTTTTGTTATTTTAACCACCAAGCTAGTTAATGCGTCTGGGAACAAAAATAAAAGCCATTTTGAATAACAAGTTTGCTTATAGGTGGTAATCATTCTTTATGCTGCTGCATAAATGCGGAATTTACGACATTAGGGTTTTGTACATCTTGTGAATTTTGGCAAAGCATATCAGGCACTTTTTCATTCCATCGGCACACTCAGAGCAACAACAGAGATGACCACAGGGAACAAACACGATGTTGGAGACTCTATCCAAACAGATCTTACATTTTCGTTCTTCCTGCAACTCTCTCAGCCTTGCTTCCATTGACGGAGTAAAAACTTAAAAATATTTAATGTCATCAACATTTTTTTTTATATTTAACGTTTTATGCTTACTAAGAAGGTAATCGTCAGATTACATTGTGCAGCAAGTGACTTATGGAGTGCATCACCCCGTATTAACCAACCAGCTATCTTTAATTTTAATATCAACACCTTTTAACCTAAGCTTAAAGCACAACCATTTAGGCTAAGCAACTGGTATTACCAAGCAGCTAAGTTAACCTAACACATACGGTGTTCTTGGATAAAAAGAATAAAGACTAAATTATTTGCTAAAAAACAAAACTTCATCATAACACCGAGTTAGAGTAATTATCTGCTTTGAGTATTGTTTAAAGCAAATTATGATGTCACAAGTCTGATGGGATGCTTGGTTCTGTTTCCATAGAGATTTCGTTATTGCTTCCTATTAAAGAATTATTGTGTAAATTGTAATGATAGAATTAATTTGTCTTAAGGATTAAAATTTGAAAATAATTTGAAAATAAATCGATGAAATTTCAATAAAATTGAAGAAAACAACATGAATGAAAGAGTTTGTATAAAGAAAAACATCCATTTCCTGATTAAACACACATTAGATCATTAAAGAGAAATAGACATTGATTAAAGTAGGAAACCAGGGTAGGAAAGAACATTGGTGCAATTTTACACAGCCCCTTTTTCACGGTAGCAAGCCTGGGTATGGATAAGATACACACTGATATATTTGAGAAAACTATGGATATTTGAGAAAACTATGGATTTGAGAAAACTATAATATTAATAACGTACTGTAATATATGAGGAAGTATTGACAAAGCTAAATTTTGAAGGAATATTTTAATGAATGTCAGTGTCAACTTACATGCAGGTATCCTGTTCTATTTAAGTTAACTAAAAGCAAAATATTACAATAAAATCCAAAACAATTATTCAGATACTTAACACACCCCATACCATACCATGAATTACATCAGCAGTTCACCAATGTCGTTAAAGTGATTTAGTTTATAATTAAAGCTGCTATGAATTAAACAATGTAGTGGAAGAGAATTCCAAATAACCCTGATGACTATCATACTTCCACTGCACAGCAATTCAAAATAAGGTTATTTAATTGTAATAGGCGTGATTTAAAATACACAATAAAGTTAGTTTAAAAATTATAATAAAGTGTGATTTAAAAATATCTAATGTAGATTAAGAAGAGAAACTATGGTGACATTATTAATTTTAAAACTGGAAGTTGAAAAAAAAACAAAAAGTAAATAATAGGTACATGAAAGTTAGTTAGGATATGCAAACATGCTGATTTTGAACATACGAATTATGATGCAACACAGATAATCAGGCAACTATGATGCAACACAACAGATAATTAGGCAACTATGATTTAATAAACTGACCGGAACCAGCACCTGTAGCAACTTCACTCTGAGTGGTTTCCATTTCATTCGACCCCCCTGTCCCTGCTGAATACCAATTGGTTAAGACACACAGCCCAGTAAAACCTTAAATAAAAACCCAAACTAATCATCATCTAGTGAAGCAAATTGATATAGCAAAGTAGTTAAATAATCACAACTTGCATCACATTTTAAATAATCACTTTGGTTTATTTTTATTTTGCAGTAATTACTTTTAACAAAAGATCTAGATAATTAGGTCTGTCATTCCTTAAAGAGAAGTTATACATGTATAGATTTGGTGCTAATTCAGTATGGATATAAATAGTCATGCTGTAAAACAGTGGTTCTTAAACTTTTTCAGTCGCGCCCCCATGAGATTTGTGATTCATGCTCACGCCTAACCTACTCAAAAATCAAATTTACGAAAAATAGAGCAATAATTTATTTGCCATTACCTGCTTAGCGTAAAGGATGCAAGGGTTTGCGAACCGTTTTTTAAAGTTCGTGAATAAAAAAAATTAACAAAATCGCCAAAATATAAATTACCGATACTGATTTCGCGCACTTTTAATAATAAATCATCAACACAATATAATATAACATATTTTGCCTTTAACATAACATTTAACAATGGAATTACTATTACATTTATTTACCTTGCTTTTACTTTGCATTATTGACACATAACAAGCATTTCTATCACAACGCAACAATAGCCATTATGCGTTAATATACCACGATTCCTTTATTTATGATTGGCGGAGATGCGACACACCTCTTTATAGATAAGGTTATATCATAGAATACTATATAAATGGGAAGGTCAACGAGCCTTCGTCACGCTTGAGTGAAAGCGTACGCTTGTTGATAGTTTGCATAAGAAACTGCCGTGTAGATACTTGTTTTTGTTAAATTTTGTAGTAGATAAGGATAAAATCATTAAATAGGTGTCTTAATTTGCGATATTATGTAAACAGTAGTCACTGTAGGTCTATTTTGTAGCTATAGAGTGGCTAACTAGTTCGTTTAATTAGCATTAGTGGTAATTTGGCGATGCACCACGACTCCGTTTGATGTATTAACACTTATTTTAGGATTTTTTAATAAATAAATTTATTTAAAATTCTTTCATTGTACTGGAAACATACTAAATGTCAACTAAAGAATAGACTCATATCACTGTTCTGTCTTGAAGCTCAAAAACGACTGTGCATCCCTCCTGGAGATGATTTTAAAAAATGAAGATGACCATTGAAGTCTTTAAGTCCATGATCAAAAAGCCAATTCTGTGCGATAAAATTCTTTCAAAGAGAATAATTTATCTATTCACTTACTGAAAAGAAGAAACCAATTCAACTTAAACAACAAGCAAGTTGTATCACAATATCCAGGTATTTGCACATCAGCCCAAGAGGTCTTTCCTACTGCGAATCAAGCAAAGAAAGCTGGGTTGTTGCTTAAATTTATTGACAACTAAACAACAATACACAATTAAATGTATTAGAAAATTAAATAATATCTAGGAGGTTATTTAATACTCTGATCATGTAAAAAATATCATTGATGAATCATATAATAAACTTCTATGTTCTTCTCAGCCGGAAAAGTCGCGAATTGTTCTCATGGAAAAAAGTCTTGCAATGTCCTAATGGGGAATTTTTATATCATTGTTATTGTTTTTTTACTATCAATCTTAAATAAAATTAACAATATCATTTTCACTGAAGTAAGTCAAAAACCTTTTAGTTTGAAAGGTAAATATGTGCATGGACCATAATCCTGTTGATTGTAAAAAGTTAATATAAATTGTTTATTCATGTTGCATATCACTTTGTTAAAAACTAAGGTTTTGTTTATTAAGTAAACAAAAAATCTCCTGAACTTTTTAAAATTGTGTAAAACTTAAAAAAAATGTTTAAAATTGTGGTAAGGTCTATGCTGTTTTTTTGTGTTGTCATTTCAGTTGCATTTACCAAAATTCTGTGTTTATGCAAATACATATGTTTCTACCTAACCTTTTTTGAATATACAGATGTGAAACTTTTTACCGAGAAACTTACTGATCAAATAGCAAGACAAAATCTGCAGTTCTAGTTTTCCCAATTTCCACTAAACTTTCATCTAGATTCTAGAACATAAAACAATATAAATACCACATTATAAAAGCAAAATAAATCTAACTTTGGTAAGTGAATTCAGTTGCACATTATTAAAGACAAGTTGGTTTAGCTGGTTTTCCGTAATATTGGCATTTGCTATTCACATTCATTAAGGTTTTTCTATATCCTTCCACAACAAAAAAAACAAGATTTAACCACTAAGTTAAGAAGCATACAAACTGTTATGCATGATAGCTTTAAACACAGGATTTAATATAAACTAAATGTAAAGAGTAAACTTATTTTTTCTTTCTTACCTTTAAAAGGTGAGAGATGTCTGAATAAAATTAGATAAGTTGATGTCAAGAAGGCGAAAACTAGAAGGAGGGAAAGCGGGAAGAAGTGAAACTGCAAACTAAAATGAATATTAGGGCATTAGAGTTAGTTTTAAACATGGGGTTAGAGGTAGGGTTAGTTGTGGGTTTGAGATTAGTGTTTAGGAAAGGGTTAAAATTAATTTCCATAGTTTTGGTAAGCAGTTTCTTTCTTTCCGCTTTTCCTCCATTTAGTGTTGACCTGTGAAACAATACGAGTTGGTGCATCGTTAAAATTTATAATTTAATACAAGTCACAAACCTTTTTTATGTTTAAATAGTATTAAAAACTGTACAGAATAGTTTTACAGTATGTAACGTTTCCGACGTATTCTGTTTGAACAATTTTATATTAATGCTAATTAAACAAGCAGGTTAGGATATTCATGTTTATCCCCGTGAATGGGAAAACCTAGGAGGTTATCACACGGGCAATCGTCAGATCACCTCGCGCCCATCGTCGGGTTACCGGAGCTATTGCAGTGTGTTGTATATGATAGACACGTTCCTTCAATTTGGTAGAACCCATTAATCCGCTGGGTTCAGGCAATGTCCGTAAAGTGCCTTGCCCAAGGACACAACCGTCTAGCTAGCGACCAGTTTCGCACCTGCAACCTTTCGATTGAAAGGCAACGCACTTAACCGCTAGACCATCGGGCCGGACTAGCCACTCTGAAGCTGCAAAATAGATCTACATGACTACTGTTTACCTAATGTCGTGTATTAAGACGCCTATTTAATAATTTTATGCTTATCTACTGCAAAATTTAACAAAAACAAGTATCTACACGGCAGTTTCTTATGCAAACTATCAACAAGCGTGACGAAGCTCGTTGACCTTCCATTATATAGTATTCTATGGTTATATGGTGTTTTAACAAGTAAGATTACTCGTTTCAAAGGCTTGGTTTCGTCGATATTCGTCCTATCCTACACGCATTAACTCACGACACGTTTATTGTAGTTTATCATTACTACTTAATAACGGTACTGTTTGCTTAATGAATTATCTTTCTGGCTTTAAAGATTAGTTTGAGAGGTTCTGAAACCGCATTTTAAGGCAATTTAACATAGCTAAAGTGCTAAAACGATTTTCTCGTATCCCACGCATTTCGCGAATCGTTTCAAAATCGTTAATTCGAACCCTGCAATATGTCACTGTCATGCTCGCGCCCCCCTTGAGAAACTTCCACGCCCCCCAAGGGGGGCGCACCCCCCATTTTAAGAACCCCTGCTGTAAAAGATGTGTCATGTATAATTAAAACACTGCAATGTTTAATACAGATCACTGATTCACTTGAAAGTGAAGTCATAAAGAGGGAAAGACTAACTGTTCGAAATGCGTTTATGTAAATTAGATTATATACACCATTGATCGGGTTCTTACTTATATTCATAGAGTTATCAGATAGCTTATAAAAAGTTTTAACACAATTTAATGTTTTTAAATTACCTGGATAGTAGTCTAGTAAATGTCACTATTTGTCAATTTTTGGAGTGCGAGATCAAAACCCAGTGGAGAGACAACAAAACATCCGTCTCACCTGGTGTTTTAACATTGGTGGATTTGGATGTTGCAACAGGTTCTTCTTCATCGTCATCATCACTGGGTTCATATGATGTTATGTCATCCACGAGTCCTGCTACTGTGGTCTGCAAGCTTCCTCCTGAGCTCAGTTTGCTGTAGGTGGAATAATTAAAAGTTGCCCAAATTTATTAATAAAAGTGGCCCAAATTTACTATATGTACATTGTACACAGTAGTAAAAACTTAACATTTTTTGCGCCAAAACTTAATGAATAATGTACATACAAAGCTAAACGTTAGAGTTTGTTGGTGCACAAACAATATTGAACCAGTTTCAGCAATTGTATTTCATTTGTTCCACTAGGTCACTACAAAGCTGCATTTATCATTTGGACATTATAAAAATATATATTTTTATGGCAAGGATCATTGTTTAAACTTTTTTAGTTTTAACAATTTGGTTACAACTTTATGAGGATTTAATACTATTTCTGATTATCATG
>CH001384.1:29490-42076 GCA_000149265.1 Ciona savignyi | reverse complement strand
AGATCATTATAATTCTTATCTTTATTGTTATCACTTGCGAAATAACTGAATAACAAGGTGGAGAATACCCAAGCTTAACACCACCACTGACTCCATATGGTGATTTATAAAACAACTTTTGCAATTTGGTAATCCCGATTTCACCATAAAAAAAATCGTACACAATGTGCCATTGTACAAACTACTTCCAAAACTTTGTGAAGACTGAAAAAAATTTAAAAAAAAAACTTGCCTTGGAGAAACGGAATAATATAACCTTGTCTCGGATATTATATGGCAATTTAATGTTAAAAAATGTTTTGCGCGCCGTGCGCGAAATTGATTTTCTCTCAACCCTCGCATGCCCTGGCTTTTCTTACGTTCGGCGCGCCTGGTTTACACAATACAACAGTTTTAGCCCTGGAAAATCTACTAGAATCGTTAAACACTAATTTACACTCTGTTTCGGTGTTTGATTTTTTAAGAATCGCTCAACGTTGTTGCCCTAATTTAAATTATTTATTTGATGCAAGTCCATTAAGATTTGCCGATTAATTTGCATTTATGCAGCCGAGCAGGTGTTCGTGTGTTGAAGCCATAAAAAACTCAATAATACTCAGCGTCTTGATAAGCAATAACCTATTAATATACACAGCGTACTTGACACACAATAAAATACGATTCATTTGCGGGAGGTACAACCAGAACTACCTTTACCCATACATTCGTTTCGGATAACGGCAAATGGGCAAAAACACTTAGTGTCGAAACACAAGTGTATGTAAAATCGGTGGGAATGGCTGCAGGGGTGTGCAGGCGAGCGGGTGTTCAACTTAAAGTAACACAAGTAAAAATATCAAAAACCAACACAAATAATAGTTTATTACACAAAGGAAAACGACACCATTAAAACTTCAACAGATTATTTTCAAAAAGTACAAATACGCTTGATCAACATATGCTAGCTAACTGACAACAATAGTATTATAGTTTATTTACCTGGTAAGCCCTGTAAGTAAATAACACGGTGTTTTTAGAATTGGTTGTTTTGTTATTTTAACCACCAAGCTAGTTAATGCGTCTGGGAACAAAAATAAAAGCCATTTTGAATAACAAGTTTGCTTATAGGTGGTAATCATTCTTTATGCTGCTGCATAAATGCGGAATTTACGACATTAGGGTTTTGTACATCTTGTGAATTTTGGCAAAGCATATCAGGCACTTTTTCATTCCATCGGCACACTCAGAGCAACAACAGAGATGACCACAGGGAACAAACACGATGTTGGAGACTCTATCCAAACAGATCTTACATTTTCGTTCTTCCTGCAACTCTCTCAGCCTTGCTTCCATTGACGGAGTAAAAACTTAAAAATATTTAATGTCATCAACATTTTTTTTTATATTTAACGTTTTATGCTTACTAAGAAGGTAATCGTCAGATTACATTGTGCAGCAAGTGACTTATGGAGTGCATCACCCCGTATTAACCAACCAGCTATCTTTAATTTTAATATCAACACCTTTTAACCTAAGCTTAAAGCACAAACATTTAGGCTAAGCAACTGGTATTACCAATCAGCTAAGTTAACCTAACACATACAGTGTTCTTGGATGACAAGAATAAAGACTAAACTATTAGCTAAAAAACAAAACTTCATCATAACACAGAGTTCGAGTGATTATCTGCTTTGAGCATTGTTTAAAGCAAATTATGATGTCACAAGTCTTATGGGATGCTTGGTTCTGTTTCCATAGAGATTTCGTTATTGCTTACTATTAAAGAATTATTGTGTAAATTGTAATGATAAAATTAATTTGTCTTAAGCATTAAAATTTGAAAATCATTTAAAAATAAATCGATAAAATTTCATTAAAATCGAAGAAAACAACATGAATGAAATAGTTTGTATAAAGAAAAACACGCATTTCCTGATTAAACACACATTAGAACATTAAAGATAAATAAACATTGATTAAAGTAGGAAACCAGGGTAGAAAAGAACATAGTGCAATTTTACACAACCCCTTTTTCACGGTAGCAAGCCTGGGTATGGATAAGCTATATATAACACACTGTAATATATGAGGAACTGTGGGCAAAGGTGAATTTTAAAGGAATATTTTGATGAATGTCAGTGTCAACTCACATGCAGGTATGCTGTTCTAAGTCAACTACAAGCAAATATTACAACAAATACCAAAACAATTATTGAGATACTTAACACACCCCATACCATAGCATGAATTACATTAGTACTTCACCAATGCCATTACAGTGCTTTGGTGTATAATTAAGCTGCTATGCATGACAGCAGTTTAGTGCAATGAATGCTAAATAACTTTGGTGACTATTATACTTTATACAGCAATTCAAAAATACGTTATTTTAAAATTATTTAATTGTAATAAGTGTGATTTAAAATACACAATAAAGTTAATTTAAAAATTATAATAAAGTGTGATTTAAAAATATCCAATGTAATTAAGAAGAGAAACTATGGTGACATTGTTGACTCAAAACTGGAAGTCGAAAAAACAAAAAGTAAATAATGGTTACATGAAAGTTAGTTAGGATATGCAAACATGCTGATTTCAAAGATACAAATTATGATGTAACACAACATATAATCAGGCAACTATGATGCAACAGATAATTAGGCAACTATGATTCAATAAACTGACCGCAACCAGCACCTGTAGCAACTTCACTCTGAGCAGTTTCCATTTCATTCGACGCAACTGTCCCTGCTGAATACCAATTGGTTAAGACACACAGCCCAGTAAAACCTTAAATAAATACCCAAACTAATCATCATCTAGTAAAGCAGATTGATATAGGAAAGTAGTTAAATAATCACAACTTGCATCATTTTAAATAATCACTTTGGTTTAGTTTTATTTTGCAGTAATTGCTTTTTACTAAAGATCTAGATAATTAGGTCTGTCATTCCTTAAAGAGAAGTTATACATGTATAGATTCTCCAATGTAAATTTCCCCAATTGCCAGGATAGAAACAACATTATCCATTTACTTAATAAACCATAAACCAATTGTGCTAATTCAGTATGGAAATAAATAGTCATGCTGTAAAAGAAATATGTCATGTATAATTAAAACACTGCTATGTTTAATACAGATCACTGATTCACTTGAAAGTGAAGTCATAAAGAGGGAAACACCAACTGTACGAAATGCGTTTATGAAAATTAGATTATATATCATGGATCGAGTTCTGATTAAACTTAATTTAGATGGATTATAAAAAGTTTCACTACATTTCAATGTTTCTAAATGACTTGGAGAGTAGTCTACTAAATGTCACCATTTGTCAATTTTTGGAGTGCGAGATCAAAACTCAGTGGAGAGACAACAAAACATCCGTCTCACCTGGTGTTTTAACATTGGTGGATTTGGATGTTGCAACAGGTTCTTCCTTATCTTCATCATCACTGGGTTCATACGATGTTATGTCATCCACGAGTCCTGCTACTGTGGTCGGCAAGCTTCCTCCTGAGCTCAGTTTGCTGTAGGTGGAATGATTAAAAGTTGCCCAAATTTAATAATAAAAGTGGCCCATATTTACTATATGTACATTGTACACAGTAGTAAAAACTTAACATTTTTTTGTGCCAAAACCTAATGAGGAATGTACATACAAAGCTAAATCTTAGAATTGGTTGGTGCACAACCTTTAACCAGTTTCAGCAATTGTATTTCATTTGTTCCACTAGGTCACTACAAAGCTGCATTTATCATTTGGACATTATAAAAAACATATTTTTATGGCAAGGATCATTGTTTAAACTTTTTTAGTTTTTACAATTTGATTACAACTTCATGAGGACTTAATACTATTTCTGATTATCAGGACAGAAATGATTGCTTCCGCAAGGAAGAAAACAAACCAATTTATATTATCCAAAAACACGCAGGAGAGTATATATTCTGTTTGTACAAAAGTTATTCTAGATCATTATAATTTTTATCTTTATTGTTATAAGTTGCGAAATAACTGAATAACAAGGTGGGGAATACCCAAGCTTAACACCACCACCACTGACTCATACGGTGATTCATAAAAAAACTTTTACAATTTGGTAATCCCGATTTCACCATGATAAATTCCTACACCATACGTCATTGTACAAAATACTTCCAAAACTTTGTGAAGACTGAATAATATTGAAAAAAAGAACTTGCCTCGGAGAAACGGGACAATATGAACTTGCCTCGAATATTATATATCAGTTTACTGTATAGGTTAAAAACATCGCATACTATAATTAAATAACGCTCGAATTATATTGTTTATTTTACATTGCTTGATTTACTCCCAAAATTAATTTTTATTGTTACTGCCACCTTGACAATGTATTTAAAATCTGTGTGTATCTATCGTGTGTTTTAGGAAAAGTTACAATGGTGTAAATCATACCAAACCATTATTGGAAATCATCTAAGAAACTAATCTCAGCAAATAATTAGGGACCTTCATTTCTTGTATTTTGGATCTCATATGAATATCATATGAAATAAAAAAATTATAAAGACAGAAAACAACTTGTTTTTGTATTTTGGATAACTCTGTCACTTCAGTAACAGGAGATGGAAAAGCACAGGGGGTAGGGTTGTAAGGGTAACAAATAATAGTCGGAATACATTATTTCCGAATTATCTTAAGGTAAACTGTACATCTTTGGACTATATAAAGACTTTACTCACTTTTTAAACATTTTTTTGATGACATCAACTTTAAAGCCCATCTCAATGGCGGCTTTCACCAAATCTGTCTCCATGAACTTTGCCAGTTTCTCATTCTGTTTGGCCACTTCAGCCTGTGGAAATGGAGATGTTGATAAAATGCTGATGTGCTTAATCTAGCTTATTTTATTTTGGTTTGAAAGGCAACATAGTTTGCGATTTCAAAACCTGTGCATCCATGTTCTAAAAGCAAAAAAAACATTTGTTTCACTATAAAAAATAAAACGTTTTAAAACACTGATTGCAAAGTGAGTTTTGATGTCAAATTAATAAAGTAAGAATCAGGCCTGAAATTAGTTCATCTTTTCGTAGCAACGCCGATAGACAGCGGGAAGTGTCATGCCAAAACAAAGATGTTACAGCACTGGTTTCTAAGCAGAAATCCTGTTTTAAGTTTGCTACACTTTACATTCACAATCAGTGAATATTGGATAACTTATATTTTATAAAATTGTCCAATCCAACTGTTTTTATACATTTCATTAACCAAAAAACTAAAAATATAAAGCCAATGTTGTTTAGATAATGCTTTATTTACTTTGCGGTTTTGGACTATTCTTTCACCAGAGGTTCTTGGTGGGATGTCAAACGGCCCCCTTAGTATGGGTCGGGGTAGGTTGGGGTTCAACGACACCATCCGGTGGACAAGATCAGGTCCTTTTCGTTGAAGCAAGAATTCACATCTGACGGGCAGAACTTACCATGAGATTAAGAACAAACTGGACAATATGAACTATGATTTTGTTGTATACGGACAGGATATGTTAGCTTGTACACTTTTCACAATATATGTTAAATTAAACCAAAGACACAAAGTAATTTATGTATATGATAGGTAAATACAACTGACTTATCATTTGTTTTAAACGCATTCAAAAATGCATATATACAATGGCGGTACTTATGTTTACTGGGGACTGTGTGATTAAAAAGACATCAAACATTAGGATTATTTTAAACCCTTCATACCATTAAACTAAATAAGAAAGACAACATTTTAGAATTTGGTCATTCTAAGCCAATGTAAGTAACATACTAATTTTGAACACATGTCCAGAAGATACAACTAATTAATAAGAATACAAACATTAATGCACAGAGTCTAGATATATTACTATACAGTCAATCTAAAAATTTAGTTAAGGTTTATCCCATATGTAAGCAACTTGTGTTAGAATGTTACAAAATCAATATTCACATTGTAAATATTTACTAGGTATGTACAACAAATTGTCAGTTTGTGTATTAAGCCCAGATGATTTAAAAGGGATCTAACAAATCCTATATTAAGTTTTATTGTTGTTTTAAAACTGAACCCAATACATTAAGAAAAGATAAAAGCATTGTGAAGCATCCTATACATTAAAGTAAAACTAATTTTTATTGGGGATTTCCCTGAAACTCTCCCCAGAAACTGTCTACCATACTGTACTAAGTGTACAAAGCTAAGCTCTCTGTGCGCT
This sequence comes from Ciona savignyi, assembly GCA_000149265.1. Classification (NCBI taxonomy): domain Eukaryota; kingdom Metazoa; phylum Chordata; class Ascidiacea; order Phlebobranchia; family Cionidae; genus Ciona; species Ciona savignyi. The sequence goes on along the minus strand of CH001384.1, from coordinate 35,869 downwards.
ATAATATCACAAATTCTAACAATATTGTGCAACTCCTACTCTGGTGTAATGTTATCATATTCTTTTAATACATTCAATGGATTAGGCCTTTTAAAAATTTAATAGCTACAAATCCTGCTTTGAATTAGCCAAATCGCAGGTCTTAGATATCAGTGTGTTGTGTATATATTAAATCCCCTTTGACCCTTGGACTTACGCAGGAAACCACTTTGCGTGCTCTGTCCATGGTTCATCATCAGGGTCCCAGTTTTGTAATCCTCCGTTGCAATACCAGCACTTCACACGGTCCCGATCACCTGTGTTATTTATCCATAGTTGTCGCAGTATGGTAAACTTTGTAATACTGTTCTATTTGGTAGTATGAAGTCGCTGAATTATTATTTATTTATACCACAGTAGCGATTACCTTTATACAACATTTATGTAGGAAAGATAAAAGCAATATGTGTAAAAAAATGGCGTTAATTTAAAATATACAAAAATAAATCTGTTTTCTTGAATTAGAATTACAATCCCTGTATACACATGTAAAAGCTTGGGTCCCCTTATATGTATGTAATTTTACAGCCTTGTCTTGTAGGCACAAAAAATTTACTTTTTCTTAATCATTTTATTGATCGTAATTTTCGGACAGTCGTTTTCCCATTTTTTTCTGTTTCTTTTATCCTATTAACAATGATGTTTTTTCCCTCCAAATATGAACACACAAAACTAACTTAAACGAATCACGAACCCAGAAAGAAGAATCCAGCATTAGCAATCTGCTGTGGTGTGGCACGAATGTTGGTGGAAGGCCAGCGATGGTCGTAAGTTTCTAATCGACTTTCCTCATTTCTCATGTAAGGACTAACTGGGTATTGGCAGCTGAACATGTTCTCTAAGTCCCGCTGAAATTAATGTTTTTATTTGATGCTGCGGTGAAAGTGAAGTAATAAATATATATATATAAGTCCAAATTGGGTATTGCTAATGCTATGAATTATACCACCTCATAAGTAGGATAGGATATTCATGTTTATCCCCGTGAATGGGAAAACCAAGGAGGTTAACACACGGGCAATCGTCAGATCATCTCGTGCCCATCGTCGGGTTACCGGAACTATTGCAGTGTGTTGTATATGATAGACACTTTCCTTTAATTTGGTAGAACCCATTAATCCGCTGGGTTCAGGATATGTCTGTAAAGTGCCTTGTCCAAGGACACAATCGACTAGCTAGCAACCAGTTTCGCATCTGCAACCTTTCGATTGAAAGGCGACGCACTTAACCGCTAGACCAACGGGCCGGACAAAATTTAGGGAATTTTCTTTTAGTGAGCAAAGAAACATAAAAAAGATAACATCAGCAAAACACAATATTTCTTAGTGTTTATTTGCTACCGGACTACCAGCAAATGCAGTTAACAGTAATACGACATTTAGACTAAATAACATAGTATTTAACAAAAAATTATTAATTACTTCATCAACACCATTGGAAAAAATTACATTCCGAATGCTATGTAATAATTTATGATTAATTTGGGTTAACCCTTATTTACACGCAAAACCCAATTCGCCTATTTAAAAAATGCCCCAGATGCCACTCACCTTCTCAGCCTCACTTGGGTCTGGTGGTTCCTGGATGTTTGATCCACGAGTCGGTTGTGGTTGGGGGGGAACAGGCAGCGCTACATTCCGCGATTCTGTACCTTGCACCATTCTACAGGTGGTATGTGGTAGCTCAGTACAAGCATAACTTAAAATTTACTGGTCATTTTACTTAGATCCTTTTTGTCATTTCAGGGTAGGAGTACAAGGATGTTACATGAGGAGTTACAAACTAACTTTGTTGTTTTCTATGGTGCATTACAAACTTTAGGTTAGAAATTTGTAACACTATATTACACCCTTCGTATTCCTTGTTATGCTTCTATTTATACTGTCACGACTTCAGGGACTTCTCCTAATACAGTTATAAATATAACGCAGAAGTCAAAATGACTTCGTCCGAAAAGGACTTCGACCAAAAATGTTCTCAATTCTGACTACGACTAGCATAAAGTATGTTTGTTATAGGTTGTATAAATAGAGAAAAAGACAACACACAAAAATGTTGAAAACTACTATGTTATATCATAGTTTAAATGGATTGACAGCAGAAGGATAGAAAAGTTAAACTTTTACTTTCTACTTTTGTATACCACAAAAACGTTTTTGTTTTATCCAATTTCTAGGGTTGCTGTGTATGTTATAAAATACGTAGCATTAATAGACAATCACGTAAATAAGATACATCCCAAACGAATTCGAATGTATACTGAGTAAGATAGGTCGAGAACGCTTTTTGGAAAAACCTAAATAAAAAAAAATAAAACATAAATGGATAGGATAGGTAGGAAATAGAAATAGGATAAAGGACTTAAACCACTGTTAAGGAGACAAAAAGGTTGTATTATTTGGTAATCCAAGGACAAATTCTGAATTTTTCTCATGAAGCATGAAAGGTTCCTACCAAATCCAATCCTACTGTCAATAGTTTAACCATATTTTTCTAAAATTCAGTATGTAAATTTTAATAGCTTATTAAATTTTGGTGCATCAAATACCAGATAATAGAGACAACTCACAATGTAAGCGCAGACATTTTAATTAAATATTCTTTTTATTCACCACTTTTGTTTGGAATAGAAAATATTTATTAAATGAAGTTTTCATGAGATATTTTGACCATTTCAATACACATGTGATTCTAATCATTCAAAAGCTGCACCAAACATACCTGCAGTGTGGAAAGTGTCTTCGATGTTCATTATTCACATTATCTCCATAATTCCAATTACGCAACACTCCTCCGCAAGAGAAGCATTGGACACGGTCCAAATTGCCAAGGTAGAAGAATCCAGAATGCGCAAAATGCACAGAACTCACAGTCCTATTCTGTGCTGGCCAAACTTCAAATGTTTTCCTACAAAACATTCGTTAGACCAACAAAAGTTAAAGACAGTTTGAAACTTACATTCTGTCAGATTCTTTGCGCAAATCTAGACTACGAACCAATTGTTCGTGGATAGAAGAAGCAATTGTTGCAAGTTCAACTCTCTGAAAAGTCGAATAAAAATAAAATCTTAAGGTGAGCAGGACATGTCTTATGTGTCAGGACTCAGGACATAAATAAATGTAATCTTTGTTGTTGGAAAATTGTTAGGCTGTTTAAATGGGTCCTGTGAATTGTTTTAAAATGAACACTTTATGATCCAAAAAATAAATATATTTATCCAGAAAATTGATACTTCCACAAATTGACTCAAACCAAAGTTTGTATAAAAACCTGGTATGAAGAAGCTGGTCTGGTTGGTTCAACTACGCGTGCAGTTTGCATTGGTGTGTTTTGGTCTGTCAGAATATTCGGTTGAATATTGTGTAAAGAGGTTAACATAACTTACTTGGCCCACTCTTCATGATCAACCCAGCGGGAACTGGTCGAGCGGTTTGTTGAACTTGGATGTTTCCAGATTCACTTCCCTGGGAATAAAGGTTGTGCATCATAACAATTTACGAAACCTTTACTGCATCACTTAGATGACAGTTTGTAATCATACTGCAGGGTTCGAATTAACGATTTTGAAACGATTCGCGAAATGCGTGGGTTAAGAGAAAATCGTTTTCGCGCATTACCCATGTTGAATTGCCTTAGAATGCGGTTTCAGAACCTCTCAAACTAATAAGTAAACAGTACCGTTATATAGTAGTAATGATAAACTACAATAAACGTGTCGTGAGTTGAGTGTAGGATAGGACGAATATCGACGAAACGAAGCCTTTGAAACGAGTAATCTTACTTGTTAAAACACCATATAACCTTATTATAAAGGGGTGTGTCGCATCTCCGCCAATCATAAATAAAGAAATCGTGGTATATGAACGCATAATAGCTATTGTTGCGTTATGATAAAAATGCTTATTATACGTCAATAATGCAAAGTAACAGCAAGGGGGTTTTGTTAAATTTTGTAATTCGCGAACTTTAAAAAACGGTTCGCGAATAGCGATTCGCGATCCCTTAATTCGAACCCTGTACTGATTTTTAAAAGTTGTAAATGATAATTTGAAAACGATATCACATTATTAAAATAAATAGTAGTCAGTTTAGATAGTAATTGTGGATTAAATTAGTTTAGTTTAGATGATTAGTGGTATTAACCATGTAATTTTTACAACTATGAAATAACTGTTCTAATGCTTAGCAAATCCATTGTAATGGAATTGTCCATGCTTGGTAAAGGCAGACAATATACACTGAAAGTATTTCATAGTTTAATGACACCAACTTACCCTGCCAAAATCGCGATTTAGTTCACCTGAACCTCTTGGTTTATTCATAAAGTTACTAAATAAACCTCCTGTAAAATAATGGTTAACTCAAATAGTACTAAAACATACATAAAAAAGACGGTTCCTCACCTATAGGTTGATTTCCAGAGTCCTGTCCATTTATGAACTCACAATTGTTCCTATGCCATCGTGTAGATTTTACGTCATCGCCTTGGCACCAGCTCTCCACGCAAAGACCACAACTAACCAGAAAAATTGTAAGTTAATTCGCTATTGCCCTATTACATATATATTCCATCATACCAGAAGCACTTGACTCTGTCCTTGTAGCCGGTATAGTGAAATCCAGCAGCGGCAAGGTGACGAGGGTTGACCGGAGTTTCTTGTGGAAACTTAACGAAAGTGCTGAGTCGGTACGACTCCATTTCCGCGTCACCAGGTGCGATGTAAACACTGCGCTGCCCCGGAGGATCACGTGGTCTGAATCGCACAATATCAGTTTTGGCTTGTGATAATTATATTAGCACAATATAACACTAGACCAAGTTATTATCATTGTAAACAAAAAAAGATTGTTACTTCTTTTTTTATTAAGTATTTTTTATTTAGTTCGCTTCAAATGGATAACAAAGCTTAAAAAAATAACATTTTTATCCCCAAGAGAAAGGATGGTACCTGTCATATATACTGCCATCCACTTCAATGTCACTTATCCTGTAAACAACCTGAAATAAGAAGTTTTTTTAAAGAAGATAACTCCTTACAGCGTGTTGAACGTATGCTTTGCCAAAGAACCTGAAAACATTTGACGTTTGGTCAAATGCAAGATAATAGAGAAGTATTTGGTATCACTCACAGGTTTACAAACTGGATGAAACAATTTAAATGGATTCTTCGCATGCAAAAAATGTTTCAGTATCTTGTCCTGGGCTTGTTTATGTAGTTGATTATCACCAAGATGAATAGCACAATTCTTTATGAACTCATAATGATCAATCAATGATTTTGAATCAACTGTAATAAAAAGCTGTTAAGAAAAATACAATATATCAAACCTATATTCTAAGGGGGAGACTGTTTGGCCATTTTAAAAATGCAGAATTTTTATAATTGTTTCTTTAATAATTTCCAGTTGAGCTAAAAAGGAAGTCATATTATATTTTACATGAAGGTTAACTTTTGTACTTAGTAAGAATAAAAAAAATGACTATTATAATTGCTCTGAAAAAAACTTGTTTCTTTGCCTTTTCAGTTATAGTTATTTTAATATAAAAATCAATGCAACATAGGAGGATATAATATTTATATTTATCCCTGTCAATAGGAAAACCAAGGGGTTAACACACGGGCAATCGGCAGATTACCTCACGTCCACTGTCGGGTTACCGGAGCTATTGCAGTGTCTTGTGAATGATAGACACGTTCCTTCAATTTGGTAGAACCCATTAATCGGTTGGGCTCAGGCAATGTATATAAAGTGTTTTGCCAAAGGACACAAACGACTAGCTAGCGACCAGATTCACACCTACCACCTTTCAATTGAAAGGCGTCGCACTTAACCTCCAGACTAACTGGCCGGACCAACATAATCTACTAGGTTAAATAAGCCATAAACACATTATTTTATTTTGATAACAAAAGTAACTGGGATGGGATGCTCAGCTTTGAGCCAAATCTTTACATGTTTAAAACCCTGAAAAGTTTGGGAACCACTGGCATCTATTTTATTAAGTAATACATATACTGGTAAGTTATGACAAAACCTGTATAAAAAATTTTGCCTTACGCTTCAATAAAAATGCAAGAAATTGTTGCATCAGTTTTCTTTTTTGGGTCATCTCTTGACTAAATTTCTTGCCATCATCAGGTGATAATGCTTCCGCAAAACCTTTATAATCTGGATTCAGCAAAAAGCATGAAGTGTACATTGCATCATGGATATTCATTTGAAAGCCACGTGTACTTTTCAACCAGGCTTTGAATTCATTGGTGTCCATGTAGCAAACTGCATTAATTGCAGTGTAGATTTGATCGCACTTAGAAGATTTTTCGTGTTTCTTTGATGC
>CH001384.1:0-29390 GCA_000149265.1 Ciona savignyi | reverse complement strand
CACGCAGATTTCTGTATCTGACTTCATCATGCTGATTGTCAGTTTTCGAATTGGTCATGCGGAACCACAGTATTCTTTTTCTTTTTTTTACTTATCGTTTTTTCTTTTCTTTATAGATTTTTGACTTACTAGCACTTGAGCGGTTAAATAGATTAGATTTTGTTGCCTGTATAATCCATATATAGCCAGTATTATTATAACATTCTTTTTTATTTTAATAATTATCCAATTTCGTGCCAAGCCTTTACATGGGTCATAACATACAACTATTTTGCTTTCTGCCACCATGCAAGTGCAATATACGCTACGACGTAGATATTTATATAATGAGAATTTCCCACATTTTAGGCACAATGCCACTAGGATAAAAAAACCTGTCGTACTTACCTGTTAATTGCTCTGTCAAAATGACAGATATTAAAAAAATATACATCGCAAGTATAAAGAACTATTTTCTGTTAAAAAAGGAAAGCATTAATTCTTTGTTACCTTCCAACCTTGAGTCCAGCAGAAAGTCTGCCATTCCGGCTGTGTAGAACAAATCGTATATTGTAAGTAACATGACATAGAAATGTTACATCTTAAAATTTTAGAATGCAATACAATGAAGAATGTAAACCAAACAGCTTAATTTTCATTGCAATTAACAGTAAAGTTCAAATGACTTATTTTAGATAGAAATATAGATTGATTTTTATTCCAATATCAACTCAACTACAATACAATAATGATTGTGTTGTCGAATGTACCCCCTATGTATGCCATTGTTTAGTAGCTTTACATACACTTACTGATTTAATATACTAGAATACTATTTGATATTGTAAATAAAGCTTGAATTTTGAAGGTATGTTTGCCAACCATGTTTATAAAAACAACTGTGTACAAAAAGACAGTGTTAATTAATTATTTAAAATTGGCAGGATTTATCTACAGCTGCACACCTGTCTTTTTGTAAAGATATTAAACATATGGGGCCTCAAAACCCAGATACTAGGACTCAAAACCTTAAATTTATGGTTTTATCCTGGGGGAATTCCCAGTACTCGTAAAACACTAATTAATCTTTTCTCCAGCTTTTTATTTTGTGGGGATCATACACGCACAACCAATTACTTTAATTTAAATTAATTTTGTTTTATGTTATTTCACTTACAATTGATTTAAAAAAGTACTTATTTTTTATTTGCTTAGAAAAACACATAAAACTTTGTAAGTATAGTTGTTACCAAATGCATATAGTTTGTGTCTTGTTCGTCCGAAAAAAATTACGATTTTCTGCAGAAGAATTCCTTAAATTAAGGCTTATACTAATTTTGTTGTTTTGATCATATTACTTTGTTTTACTTTATTAAATAGCCTAAGCGTTTCATTGTATTGACGTATTGTAGATGTAAAAGCAGACAGCTCTTACATTAGCCATAAAAAGGGCTCTGGGGCCATACGTGGCGCAAAAAACGCTACAGTTTGATACAGCGCTCCAAGCTGCCATGTCAGCCGTTGTTAAGTTATTTTTTAATCGGAAAACGGTGTAATATTTAGAAATAGAAGCTGGGAAACTAATGTATAAGTTTCATAACCAAATTCCGCTTAATTTATTTAATTGTATATTATAGTTCTCTGGTCCAGTAGCACGGAGTGCATTTTATGTATTTTTTTTAAATAGGATGTTTTTCAAAAACAATTAAAGCATGAATTTTGCTGGCTAATGTTTTATTACAGTGTTACTGTTAGCAGTTGTTCAACGTGCTTTCATAGTTCTGTAATTTTGTTTTTTTACATACCTCGGTCTTTGTAACTCGTTGCAAAACAACTTTTTATATTGTAATTCTTATTACTTCTTTTTTATTTAATTTTGTATATTTTTACAGTTATTGTTAGGTAGCGAATGGACCGATAACCTTGTGACGCTTTATATTTGACTTTTATTTATTTTCGTATCGTTTAATCTGTGCGATTAACTTATAAATAGACTTTTAGAACAAATGAATATTACAACTTTTTTTATTTTCTTTTTTAATTTAATATGTGTCTAGTTTAAACCTGACGACGTAGACTGACAAATACTTTAACGACCCAACGACGTAATATGTCAAGTTCAATCCTACTCTGTTGGATTGAACTGGATCGATCGATTTTTCACACTTGCACACAAGGACAGTCTGTAAACTTTTGTTTAGTTTTCAAAACATGTCATAACCTACAAAATTATATGCTAAACCATCAAAATATTCCACAATCCGCAAAACTATTTAGCGAATTGACAAAAATTTTGTGGGGGCTTTTGAAATCTCGGTTACTATTGAAGTTTGTTAAATAGTGACACTACGGCAGATGTTCAACTTATTAATCCACTAGGTTTAGTTGCGTTCTCTGCATTATCTAATGCACAATAAAGTGCGACGTGGGATAAGATAGTTATAAAATAAATTACTCCCACACTTCTATGAGAGTCCGGTGCTAATACAAATGAAAAAGTCAGACTCACTTGGTTTATCCACCCCACATTCGTCTTCTTTGTCAACTTTCAACCTGGGTTCCAGCAGGGAGTCTGCCATCTCGGCTGTATAGAACAAACAACTTATAATCGTTGAACAGGAGAGTTGTTTGTAGTGTCGTATTTATTTTTTTGTGCATTTCTGATAATTGCTTTCAGAAACACCATGGAAAACATAAATTCGACGTGATGGTTTTTGAATTTTAGTATTTTGCTAACAAACTTCATCAAACTATAGCACATCATGCACTCGGTTTAGTTGTGTTCGCTGCTTTTAGTAGTTGGTTTCCAATTAAGGTTGGTGACTTGTCTCCAGCTTACCTTGTTGAAAACCAGTATTTTTGTATTTAAGGCAACGAAAACTAATACTTTTGAAGTCCTGTAAAAGTTAGTCCTTTCGCAAGTCGATTTGTATTTATATTAGTTGCTTTTGATCCCTCGGTAGCAGCAAAGAACAATCGACCGTACACTTAACACTGATAGACTAGCCTAGACTTAGCATGTCTAACATTTTATTAAATTATCGACAACAATTTATATTGGGAAAACTATATATATATAATGCTTTGGCGGGTCGGATTGGCACAGGCAGATTTCTGTATCCGAATATAATCTGAACACCAGATCATGCTGATTGTCAGTTTTGAATTTTTCATGCGGAAACACAGTATCCTTTTTCTTTTTTAGAAATCATAGTTTTTTTCTTATTAGATTTTTGACTTACTAGCAGTTGAGCGGTTAAGTAGCTTATATTTTGTTGCCTGTGCAATAGCATGATAAAAAGGTAATTATAATATTGCGAAATAAATTCCAAGTAAAAACGTCGATCAAAGTAAGTCTGGATTCTTGACTTATTGATGATGTGCAGGGCAGACTATTTTGTCCAGTAATTTTAAGGTTATGGGATATGTTATAACTGCACATTTTCTTTCTATGCAGATTGTTGTGTTTGGTGTAAGATGTTGCATGCCTATATAGAGCGTCTTTTCATAATAAAAAAATAATGTTTTGTATGTAGACAATGTCAATCTGTGTAGGTATCTAAAACTACACCTGGCAATTGGCAAACTTTAATAAGCTGTATTAATTTGTAAATTATGTACATTTCTGTATTTATAATCCATATAGCCAGTATTACTATTAAATACCTTTTAAAATTTTTCAACATCATTTGTGTTTTAAAAACCTGGAATTATCTGATTTATTAAGTTCATTTTACTTTTATTAATTATCCAATCTCGGGCCAAACCTTCACACAGGTCACATCATACAACTATTTTGCTTTCTGCCAACATGGAATTGCAATATACGCTACGACGTAGATATTTATGTTATGAGATATTCCCCCATTTTAGGCACAATGCCACTAGGATAAGAAACCTGTCGTACTTACCTGTTAATTACTCTGTAAAAATGACAGATATTAAAAAAATATATATCGCAAGTATAAAGAACTATTTTCTGTTAAAAATGATAAGCATTAGTAAACTTAGTTTTATTGGCTAATATATAATACCCTACATATATACTTTTCTGTATATCCCTACACTTTTTAGTCATTTGTTACTTAAATTATAATACAGCAAAAATATTAAATGGATTAATGCGTCTGGCAAAAAAATGATTACCAGTACAACCTATTAATTTACTGGTTTAGAACAACCCATTAATTCACTGGTGCGATATCGGCTATGAGCCTTGGTATTTGTTAAACAAGATGTATACAGTATGCAAGCACAAAGTAATAGATACCGCTACCAAATTTAACAATATATTATTTTATTTAAAAGAAAAAAAATTAGATGTATATTTAAATAAAATACATTTTTTATCTGTTCCAGATTACAAATCATAATATTAAAAAAACACAATAATAAACTCCATTTTCTTTTTCATGCAAAAAAATTGTATTTTATCTATCATGCGGGTCTGGAGAGTGAAAAGAACTAAGACTTTCAAAGAAAAAGAGCCATTGTACTTTACCTAATATCATAAAAGATATGATTTGCTCAGAAAATCTTGTTACTTTGGACCAATTAAAATAACTTTATATAATCTAAATGGCTGTCACTACACAGTAATCACAAACAAAAAAATGATTTTATAAATAGGTGGTCATAGCTTTTAATACTGTGCAATTTAACCGACGGGTAAAACCAGCAGGAAATAACCTAGAAACTAAATAAATAGACCAACTCTATGCGCAACTGGATCTAACGCCTGGTTAAGTATAAGTGGTTTTAAAGTAAAAGTTTCGCTGATTATCAATATAATCCTAACATTTAAAAGCTATACATGTTCTACAAAAGAACAACCTTGATAAAGCCAATAATTACCCACGTAATATATGCATTGCGACTGCGTGATACCCGCAAAAAGTGCTTATAAAGCGATGGAAAAGTAAAGCTTACAACATATGCACAATACTAGCTAGGGCTAAAACAATATTTCTAAAAAAAGTGTCACATGACAGTTTTAGGGAACGGCCCTGTAGGTATGAAATTAATATAAATATAAATGGCAAACTTACTTGATTTATCCATCTTACGTTGATTTTCTTTGTTGCCGTCCAACCTTGGTTCCAGCAGAAAGTCTGCCATTCCGGCCCTGCAGAACAAATCGTATATTGTAAGTAACATAAAATACAAATGTAAAATCTTAAATTTTTAGAATGCAATACAATGAAGAATGTAAACCACACAGCTTAATTTTCATTGCAATTAACAGTAAATTTCAAATGATTTATCTTAAATAGAAATAAAGATTGATTTTTATTCCAATATCCCCGTATGGAAAGTACGTCAATTTTCGCCGAGATCTCAAGTGTGCAAACGCCAAATATTTAAGTGTGCAGTGTGCAAACGTTTAAGAGTGCACACTTCAAGTGTGCACAAAATCTCCTTTTTATTACTATTTTGGTAAAAATCTTAAACAAACATATTATTCTATCCTAAATCTATCGTGTCCATCAGCTAACATATCTATCTACGTAACAAAAAACGCACTGACAGTAAATTACCCGAGGTCCGGAGGTAGATTTACAGGTTTGTTGGAAATTATATGATGTTTATACTACCAGCTCACGAGCATGTGTGAAATTACCCAAGTGTGCAAAGACGCAGGGGAAAAAAACTCGAGTGTGCAGCTGCCGTACTTTCCATACTGGCCAATATCAACTCAACTACAATACAATAATGATTGTGTTGTCGAATGTACCCCCTATGTATGCCATTGTTTAATAGCTTTACATACACTTACTGATTTATACTAGAATACTATTTGATATTGTAAATAAAGCTCGAATTTTGAAGGTATGTTTGCCAACCAATCAACCATGTTTATAAAAACAACTGTGTACAAAAAGACAGTGTTATTTATTTTTTAAAATTGGCAGGATTTATCTACAGCTGCACACCTGTCTTTTTGTAAAGATATTAAACATATGGGGCCTCAAAACCCAGATACCAGGACTCAAAACTTTAAATTTATGGTTTTATCCTGGGGGAATTCCCAGTACTCGTAAAACACTAATTAATCTTTTCTCCAGCTTTTTATTTTGTGGGGATCATACACGCACAACCAATTACTTTAATTTAAATTAATTTTGTTTTATGTTATTCCACTTACAATTGATTTGAAAAAGTACTTATTTTTTATTTGCTTAGAAAAACACATAAAACTTTGTAAGTATAGTTGTTACCAAATGCATATAGTTTGTGTCTTGTTCGTCCGAAAAAAAAAATTACGATTTTCCTTTTTTATACACGGAGTATGTAGTTTGTTTCTGCAAGCATAAACACATGGGTCCCATAGTTGTCCAACCAAACTTCTTTTCAATGTGTAGGTAAAAAAAGAATAAACATCTTAATTTACGAACATTTTACCTTAAATGTTTTAAATTAAACCTTTTAAGCGCTGTAATGAAATAAAGGAAATTCCCCTAGGTTTAGTAGATGAGTTTCTGTTTTTACATATGTTGGCCATGTTATGTAACAATTCTTAAAGTTTTAATGTGATTTGTCGACTCCTTGTTGGAGATGTCAGTGCGATGTGGCATACCTGTCACAATCATAAATTAGGAACATATCTTCGTTTTTAGGGGAATTACTCTAAGCAAATGTTTTCTTTCTTTTAATTGGCCTAAAGTGTCTAATGGTCTAACATTTAACCAAATCTGATCAAAATTAGAGCAGCCGTTCAAGCACTATGCCCAAAAAATCTATTTTTTTAGAAAACAAATGTTTTGGTTTTTAACATCTCAGGGGAATTTCCCTAGATTCATTACCCAAAATTTTGGTTTCTGCTTATCTAGACCATGTTCTGTTACAAATGTCAAATTTTTATTGCGATTTCATTACTCCTTTTGCTAGATTTCGGGGCAACATGGCATGCTTGTCACAATCATAATTAGAGAACAAAATCCGATTTTTAGGGTATTTCCCTAGGTAATTTTTTATTTCTTTTAAGTGTTAAATCAGTGACTAATGCACTTACATTCCACCAAATCTGATTCAAATTGTATGGGTCGTTCAAGCGCTATGCCCAAAAAAAGCTATAATACCGTTTTGGTTTTAACGTCCCAGGGGAATTTCCCTAGATTTATCACCCAAAATTTTGATTTCTTTATATCTAGACCATGTTGTCCAACAAATCACCGAGTTTCATTGCGATTCCATTAACCCTTCTGGTAGATGTCGGGGCGACATAGCATGCCTGTCACAATTATCATTTAACAGCAAAAGTTTAATTTTTAGGGTATTTCCCTAGGTATTTTTTTTATTTCTTTTAAGTGTTAAATCAGTGGCTAGTGCACTAACATTCCACCAAATTTGATTCAAATTGGAGCAGCCGTTCAAGCGCTATGGCCTGAAAAGCTAATTTTTTAGGAAAAAATGACCGTTTTGGTTTTTAACGTCCAAGGGGAATTCCCCTAAATTTATTACCCAAAATTTTGGTTTCTGCATATCTAGGCCATGTTGTCTAAAAAATCACCAAGTTTCATTGCGATTCCATTATTCCTTCTGGTGGATGTCGGGGCGCCATGCCATGCCTGTCAAGCGTTTGACGAAGAAACAAAAACGGACAAAAACAATATGTGTCCCATTTTTTCAAATGGGACCCATAATAATGTGGAGATAAAGACATATTTCAATTTTTTTGTTGATTGTTAGCCTATTATCTTCGATCGTACTTACCTATATCGTTTGCTTCGTAAAAAGTACCAGGTAATAAAACAATATATTACTTAACTTTAAACAACAATTTTCTTTTAAAATCTGAAGAAAAAGTTTATTTAATACTTTAAAGCCTACATATATTCATTTTCTATATTTTACTTTTTAAGGCATTTTGCTACTTAATCTAAATGATAAAGTAATTATCCAATTTACTGGATTAAACTAGATGGAGTGATTATTTATCTCTGTGAATAGCAAAACGCGTGAGTTATCGCAAGGGCAATCAGCAAATTAACAACCTTTCGGTGTTGCCTGTTAAACGCCGACACTCTTAAACTTAGGCGGACTTGAATAAAGTTAAAGCACCTACATAAGTCCAGAGTGGAAATAACGCATAAACCATCACCCACAAACCAAATGTAAAGTATATTCAGCAATGTGTTATGCCTAACGATGCTTGGTATATATCACAGATGGAATGGACAGTTTCGCAAAAACTATTGGATGCAGTTACTAAAACTTGGAAACGAAAATGACCAATCCAATTTACCATATTTTTTTAATAATATGATGTTTTATGACAATTACGTTACATTTACATTAGTGTGGGCGGGACCACGGTCCGTTACTCCAGCCCCCTAGCTATCATGTGTCCGGGATATAGCGGTCAAGTCGGCCCGTTTCCTGAAGGAAGCTGACTAAATGCCTGACCGGGACAATCACGTTACTTTAGCCCAATTAAAACAGTATACAAGTAATAATTTAAAACATACCATTAATGTGTGTATAAAACAGACACATATACTGTACTGACATAACTCGATATAAAATATAATTAAGAACAAAAAAGAAAATAGGCAATCGGATAATATGATTTGGCACACTGTCATTAATATGTTCATGTCCTTCCGGCGTCAAAGAAATATAATTAAACAAGCAGCAGTTGATAACTGTAACGAAAATTTTAAAACATATATAACCCATACACCCATCAAAATGAGTTCCACATACCCAAGTGCTCTTATATAACTGACGGTCAGGACGGCTAATTATAGAATATATATAAGTGGGAGGATAGGCTGGCTAAGCAGAACAGACGCAACCTAATATAGGAAAAGAATGTGAACACTACTTAACGATAATCTATTGAATTAGTTAATGATTTATAATCGTCTTGGACCACAGGACTTTGAAATGTTTTTGGATTGTTTGGTTATTATATTAACATTTAAATATTGGTAAGTCGTGAAAGTATATTGTAACAACGTTGTTTCGAAATTGTAATATCTAGATGTAATTGTTTAAACCAGGTAAACGGTTGGAGAGCTCACTTCTAAACTGTATGCACGTACTTAGCACGCTGCATTTGCTGAATTGTGTCATTAATGGCCAACTCTACCGTCGGCTACCAGTTTTATAATTAAGTAAAAGGGCGCATTGCTAATTCAGATGCACGTGCTCTATTTAGCAGTGAGCTTAAAAGCTGTCACCTGGCCAAAAGTGTCATAATTCGACTATTTGCGTCACCATGCGGCAAAATTGCGCTTTTACAAATTAGGCAAGTGTTCGTAAATTAGCAGCACGATGGCAATTTTTCTTCCACAAACACAGTTTTAAACCCATCGAGTTTGATTTTACCGCAGGTCCTGTAACACCTAATCGGCTGTCTCTATTTTTTTACGATTTATGATTTTCAAACAAAACTTCTGCAAACATTTCCGAACTTTTTTATTTCTTGTAACACTTTTTTTCTTTTCTTTAATAGTGTAGTAAGGTTTAACATATTTCGTTGCCAAGATCGTTACGTACAACCAAATGTAGGGCATCAACCAAAAAATAAAATAAATTTAATAAAGTTAAACGCTGGAACATCAAACTGTACTGAAATATGTGAATTACTCTTAGTGTCGTGTCCAAATGTGCTTGATTCCATTTTTTGTGCATGGACCCAGTAGGAATTCCCGGTTAAAATCATATAAATGTGCCAATAACCATTTTCCTGCCAATAATTGTTTACGTAAACATAAATAAATAGTTTAGTAACACAACGAACCACTAGTTTGTACTTGCATAAACAATACTTTAACAAACGGGTTGGAAACTTCACAAATGTGAGATTACCTGGTCCCAGAAGTGGCGAATCTAATACGGGTATAACTTTTTAACTAAACATAAATAACAAAATTTGGCTTATTAACCCAGAAACCAGCCCGTTTTGCTTGAAGAAAAAATCTAAATACCCAGTAAATAAAATATACAACTTGTGGTTAGAGGCCCTGCTTGCACAAACGTACAGCGTACAGTTAATATGTGTTTTACAAATGGTTGTGGATAACACTTTCTAGTTTTTACTGGGACAAGCTTAGACTTGTTATGTTTGCTTTACCAGGACCTGGTTTTTTGTGTATGCCTTTTAATACGCCAACGTGTTTACTACGACCACAACCTTTGCAAGTAAAGCGTAATCGCTTCCAACAAGTAGAAAAACACAATATGTCCATGTAGCGACATTTCATTGTAACCTCTGTCGGTATTTTTTCGGTAATGTGTCAATATACGGTAAATACTTAACTTTTGCGAAACGTTTGCGTAGCCTAAGTTGTGCGGTTTATAGCAATAATTCTACGGTTCTTCTCAACCTACCAATATTCTCATTTTTGAAGTGGGTTTCGCTGTTTCGCTTTGGCAGTTGCGCTATTAAAGTAGTCTTATGGCTGAGTTAATCATTAAATGCAACGAAAACATTTAAACACTTTTAACACCCACGAAAATGTTGTATCAGTCTACTGGTTTAAGATAACGTCCGTTAAGTGCCTTGCTCAAGGTCATAATCGACTCGCTAGCAAGCAGTTTCGAATCTGAACCTTTCGGTTGAAAAGCGACGCACTAAAACGTCAAGCTGACCGGTCAAAGGATACGGGGAAAAGATTTGGAAAATTTGTTTAAAAATTGTCACATGACTTATGTCGTACGTACGATGATGCTATGCTGCTAATGCAAGATGGAGTCAGCCACTTGTTAAACCCCTCTTGTGCAATCGTTCGCCAAATTTTACTTTTTGGCTTCCGAAAAGTATTTCAACTTTTGGAGCGTTGCAAGACGCAAAAATAACAAGAAAACGACCGAGTTATCGAAATAATATTTTACAGTCGCGTCTTGAATTAAACAAGCCCTTGTTGAACAAAAACGTAAATCTGAACGCGCAAATTCTGAAACGTCAAAACTGTCTTCTAATCAAAGTCTGTTGCTGGTTCTTTGTCCAATACAATACGCACAAAGCCACTTACGAACTGAGTTTCTAGTACGTTTTATTATGGTAATTATAAGTATAATATTTCGTGCTTGAAGCTGATATAAGGGAAACACTTGTCTGTGGGCTCACGGTCATCGGTTGTTCCGATTTCGAACAATATCGGATCGCCTTCTATCGTTTGGACTTGATTGGTCCATTTATTATTAATTATTGACGTGATTTAATGACTTTTTTAGCCGTCCCTTTATAAAGGTTTCGAAAGGGTTGGCAAATATTTACACAATATTTACATATATTTGAACATATCAAAATAAAAATAACTGACCTAGGTTACAATCGAACGCCCGCGTGGACTTTGACATTATGACGTCATAATTTGCCATGTTTGAAGCGATTACGCGTCTTTGGAACAAAAGCGTCTGACCGGTTAGTTTACAAGTTATTGTATTAAGCCGTCAGCCGATAAATGAAAGGTATTAGGCCGTCAGCCGACAGATGAAAGGTATTAGGCCGTCAGCCGACAGATGAAAGGTATTAGGCCGTCAGCTCGGATTGTAAGTTGTGCGATAATGCGCGCGCGCAGATTGGTAATCATCTTGTTTTCTTGCATTAAGTGTTCAACCATTAGTTGCTGCCAAAGTTTTGTAGTATTTGTTCAACTGAATTATTAACTAATTTTCTTTCTGTTTGCGCACATAATTACGATATTATTTATGAAATTTTAAATTGTTGTAACTACAATTAGTTGGGATCAACGCACAGTTCGGTAAAGATTATTTTTAATGGGTTTGACTTAAAAAAATTCATTTACAGAAAACCGCTAATGCTTTACCAAAATAAAATCATTCAAGAATGCTAGCGAGTCTATTGACTGTGCCCACGTTACCAGCATCCTATATTATGAACAAAAATTTAAAGGCTGCTTTGTAATAAGTTTATATTGGCAGCATACTTTAATAAGACTATAAACTTAACGGGTTACAAAGTTAAATGAACGTTGAATGGCGTAGGGTACATTCATTCGGCTCCAAAGCGTCTAAATAACATAACTATGCGTCCCGTTTTGATCTTCGCCGCGAATTATAACGACAAGATAGGGTTAAACTTATTAATTAATTGGAATATATAGGCGTGTTTCGACGATTCTACACAAGGGTTTATTTATATAATTAAAGTTATTACATATTTTAATACGTCCGTATCGACCGTACTTTTTTGTAATTCATTCTATTCAAACCACTGTGACCAATGTTGATATTGTTGCCAATTGTAACAGAGGCTTTCAAAGAAAGAAGACCTTGTACCTCTACTACCTACTTTTTCTTTTTAATGATATTTTTTATTTACTGGGAATTTTTTAGAATCTTGTAAAAACTAAAGTAAGATTACAAAAATAAATTGTCAAGCACTTTGTTGAAAAGAGACTAAATTCCAAAAACTATTTTGAATAAATAGAAACTATTTTGTTCAATTAAATGTAATTTTACGTCAGTTTCTAATTTTTACCATGTTACGTTAAACTAATGCATGAGAAAGCTACGAGAAGAAAACAAGTGTTCTGTGATGTCTGACAAAACACTCAAGTCGAGGACATTGACTAATCTAGATCTATAGCCTATATGTGGTTACCTATTTAAACTTGATATCTATGTTTTTTGAATAAAAACAAACTGGTGGCCAGGTTATATGGGGGTGTATCATATACAAAGTGTACAACGTTTGTTTTTGCAACCAAACTAATGGCTTTCCGAGTTACCTATTCAAACTTATGTTGCAAATTCTCGTGTGAGAATTTTCCACAATCATTATATTAATTGCACCGGTTGTACAAGTGAACAACACACTGCTAGTCAACACACACGTTATAAAACGCGGACGCCCTGTTTTATTGCATTTGCGCCCATTAACACTTTCAGTATAAATTTCCGTGCTTTGTATTTCCACATCAGTCCACTTGGACCTCACCAATAGTTCTTTTCAGAACTGACTACTGTTGCCTTGTTCAAACTTGAACTAATCCTACCGTTTGCACCGAAGCTCTTTGCCGTGAGATGGCAAAACTCAGGTGCGCGAGTATTGAATAAACACGACTTTAACCCTTAAAGTATTATTGATCGTGAGCCAAAATGGTAAGGAACCGACACTGATTATCAGTGTTTTCTAAACAACGTTTAAAACAATACAAAAAATAAGAACAAAATTTAATTTTCTGGAAAAACTATTAAAGATTAATATTGCATGCCTACATGTTTCCACAACTTGGCAACCCTTAAGTTCAAGCTTGAAAAACAAAAGCTATGCAAAATGTATGTAAATGATTTATCCCGTCTGTCATTGTACAAAAATCAGCACCTTAACATAAAACATGGAGTTCAATTTTAATACTTTGGGATGGTTTAAATAATAAATTGGGTTAGGCCTATCTAACTTTATTTAAGTCAAGTACTAGTGAAAGTTTCAGTTGCAAGTTTAAAAGTCACGTACAACATACTGCTATCGCTCCGGTAAGCTGATAATTGGAAACGCGGCAATCTGATGATTACTTTTAATAACACTAGTGTTTTCTTATTGTCCATCAAACCAAACTTGTTCCAGCAGTGGCTCAAGTTAAATGAACTGTAAATAGTGTGCCTCGTTAAATCACTGCTTTAAATCTGTGTTTAGCTTATACTAAATTCGGTACAAAATCACCAAACAGTGGCAATGGAAATATAACTTTCTTGTACAATTTAAAAATACTTCAGACTGCTTATTAAATGTGTTATAATGTTTTTCGATTAATAAACCGGGTTATCATTCGACGATTTAACGTATTCGAAGCTAAGTACGCCATTGCGTTCGATTTGGAAACATTAAATTAACAATTCCAAAATATTCATTCGAGATTCAATGACGTCATGAGCGCATACGTAAGACGTCATTAATACAATTAAAAGAGAAGAGTTTTGTGGTTTCTTAAATAAGGAAAACCAGATGGTAAGCACCACACAAAACAGAAAATTGATGGAGATAATAAAATCGCAACATTTGTTCAAATAAAAAGTCCTCTTAATCTTCGACCAGCGCTTTGCCTGTCCAGCAAAACGTTAAATTTTGAAATAAATTGGTTCATGGTCTGGCTGCCTTTGCTCATCACGCCTAGATACGTCATCAAAGTGACGTCATTGTATTGCTGAAAAGAAAAAAAACAGACGAATTAATAAAATAATTTCTGGTGATGTCTGACTGAAGGTTGAAGGGTCGAAACTGATGACTAGCTAGTTAGTTGGCATCGCTTGAAGTGAGTGGATAAATTGACTAAATCTATATGAATGCCTTAATCAAACTCATCACACTTCAAGAGCTCTGTTAACCCTACAGTGCGCAAGAGGCAATTTGATTGCCAGTGTGAAAACGGTCCCTGGTTTTTCAAATTTATGCAGCTGTAACATAAATGAATATTCTATCCTTTGTGTTAAATCTTAACACCAGTCCTCCAAGAATAAAAAAATAAAAAATAGTATCCAAAAAAGAGTCGAATAAAAAAAAGAGTATCTAAAAAGAGTTGAATAAAAATGATTAGAATAAAGAAAGTGTATCTAAAAAGATTTAAATGAAGAATGAAAAAAGAGTAATTAAAGAAGAGTTGAATATAAAAAGAGTTAAACAAAAAAGTATCTAAAAATAGAGTTTAGTAAAAAAAAATAGTATCTAAAAAAAGTTAAAAAAGAATATCTTAAGAAGAGTTGAAAAAAAGAGTATCTAAAAAGACTTAAATAAAAATGATTAGAATAAAGAATGTGTATCTAAAAAGATTTAAATGAAGAATGAAAAAAGAGTATTTAGAGAAGAGTTGAATAAAAAAAGTGTTAAATAAAAAAGTATCTAAAAATAGAGTTTAGTAAAAAAATAGTATCTAAAAAAAATTAAAAAAAGTATCTTAAGAAGAGTTGAATAAAAGAGTATCTAAAAAAGAGTTAAATAAAAAAGTATCTAAAAATAGAGTTTAGTAAAAAAAATAAAATCTAAAAAAAAATTGAAAAAAAGTATCTTAAGAAGAGTTGAATAAAAGAGTATCTAAAAAAATGAATAAAAATGATTAGAATAAAGAATGTGTATCTAAAAAGATTTAAATGAAGAATGAAAAAAGAGTATTTAGAGAAGAGTTGAATAAAAAAAGTGCTAAATAAAAAAGTATCTTAAAATAGAGTTTAGTAAAAAAAGTATCTAAAAAAATAGTTGAATAAAAAAGGGTATTTAAAAAAGAGTGAAAAAACAATATATATCCAGAAGTGGAGAGAGTATTAAAGTTTCCTTACGTTGTGCAAATCGCTCGTCAAGGTCTCTGCTCCAAGAACAGGAAGGCGTTTGCACAAAGCCTGCAACGATCTCATGATTTCGTGGTCGCGGGGGATTTCCCCTTTCTGTACCGCCTCCATATAGTCTCGAAGCAGTCTCACTCGAGTGTAAAGCATCGTGATTGAGCTGTGCTGGCTGGCTAGATGTTCCGACGCTGACGACAAAGGTAAAAATTAGATAAATTTGGCAGAGGTTATCTGACAATTGCCTGTGTGTTAAAGCCCTTTATGATTTTCCATTTTTAGGTATAAACATAAATATCTACCCCTATACCTAAAAGTACTGTTAAGCAGCATTTCACTGTTAAATATTTACAAATTACCGGTATATTGTTTATTATTTCTTGTTGTTAGGTTTAACAGTTATGTCTATTTGTGTTTTTCTCCATGTTATATCTTGTATGTATATGCAGCTGATAAGTTGTTACTACTGTGTTTCTGCCCTTATTCTCTTTGTATTTTTAAGGATCAACAATATATTCATCATTTCTCCAACAAAGAAGCAAAAAAAATTAAAAGAAATTTATAAAAATAAATTTTAAAAAATTCCAAAAAATTTACAAAAACAAATAGAGAATACAAACAAATTCTAAAAAATACAAAAATATACCAAAAAAATTATAAAAAAATCATTAATGAATACAACATAATTATCAAAAAATTAAATAATCAAGTTTAACAACAAAAACCCACCGTACGAAACCGAGGAGGAATCAACATTGGAGACCCTTGCGACGTGATCAACGCCGATACGCTCTGCTTCTTCAGTTGCTAATGTGTACTGGAGCGTGACTAGTCGGGAAACCGCTGTCCCCTCCGTGACGTCAATCACCGACTCATAGATGTTGAGCGGCAGCTGGTATACCTTGTACCTCTTCTACCTACTTTTTAATGAAATTGTTTTATACACTGGGAATATTTTAGTATCTTATAAAAACTAAAGTAAGATTACAAAATATCTTGTCAAGCACTTTGTTATACAAGAAACTAAATTCCAAAAACTATTTTAAATAAATAGAAATTATTTTGTTCAATTAAATGTAATTTTACGTCAGTTTCTAATTTTTACCATGTTACGTTAAACTCATGCATGAGAAATTTACGAAAAGAAAACAAGTGTTCTGTGATGTGTGCCAAAACACTCAAGTGGAGGACATTGACTAATCTTGATCTATAGCCTATATGTGGTTACCTATTTAAACTTGATATCTATGTTTTCTGAATAAAAACAAACTGGTGGCCAGGTTATATGGGGGTGTATCATATACAAAGTGTACAACGTTTGTTTTTGCAACCAAACTAATGGGTTTCCGAGTTACCTATTCAAACTTAGCCTATGTTGCAAATTCTCGTGTGAGAATTTTCCACAATCATTATATTAATTGCACCGGTTGTACAAGTGAACAACACACTGCTAGTCAACACACACGTTATAAAACGCGGACGCCCTGTTTTATTGCATTTGCGCCCATTAACACTTTCAGTATAAATTTCCGTGCTTTGTATTTCCACATCAGTCCACTTGGACCTCACCAATAGTTCTTTTCAGAACTGACTACTGTTGCCTTGTTCAAACTTGAACTAATCCTACCGTTTGCACCGAAGCTCTTTGCCGTGAGATGGCAAAACTCAGGTGCGCGAGTATTGAATAAACACGACTTTAACCCTTAAAGTATTATTGATCGTGAGCCAAAATGGTAAGGAACCGACACTGATTATCAGTGTTTTCTAAACAACGTTTAAAACAATACAAAAAATAAGAACAAAATTTAATTTTCTGGAAAAACTATTAAAGATTAATATTGCATGCCTACATGTTTCCACAACTTGGCAACCCTTAAATTCAAGCTTGAAAAACAAAAGCTATGCAAAATGTATGTAAATGATTTATCCCGTCTGTCATTGTACAAAAATCAGCACCTTAACATAAAAAATGGAGTTAAACTTGTTTTTTTTACAAACAGTGGTAGAATATGCGTGACTCGTACAATTTTAATACTTTGGGATGTTTTAAATAATAAATTGGGTTAGGCCTATCTAACTTTATTTAAGTCAAGTACTAGTAAAACTTTCAGTTGCAAGTTTAAAAGTCACGTACAACATACTGCTATCGCTCCGGTAAGCTGATAATTGGAAACGCGGCAATCTGATGATTACTTTTAATAACACTAGTGTTTTCTTATTGTCCATCAAACCAAACTTGTTCCAGCAGTGGCTCAAGTTAAATGAACTGTAGATAGTGTGCCTCGTTAAATCACTGCTTTAAATCTGTGTTTAGCTTATACTAAATTCGGTACAAAATCACCAAACAGTGGCAATGAAAATATAATTTTCTTGTACAATTTAAAAATACTTCAGACTGCTTATTAAATGTGTTATAATGTTTTTCGATTAATAAATCGGGTTATCATTCGACGATTTAACGTGTTCGAAGCTAAGTACGCCATTGCGTTCGATTTGGAAACATTAAATTAACAATTCCAAAATATTCATTCGAGATTCAATGACGTCGTGAGCGCATACGTAAGACGTCATTAATATTAATACAATTTAAAGAGAAGAGTTTTGTGGTTTCTTAAATAAGGAAAACTTTGATGGTTAGAACAACACAAAACGGAAAATTGATATTAAAATCGCAACATTTGTTCAAATAAAAAGTCCCCTTAGTCTTCGACCAGCGCTTTGCCTGTCCAGCAAAACGTTAAATTTGGAAATAAATTGGTTCATGGTCTGGCTGCCTTTGCTCATCACGCCTAGATACGTCATCAAAGTGACGTCATTGTATTGCTGGAGGGAGAAAACAGATGAATTAATAAAATAATTTCTGGTGATGTCTGGCTGAAGGTTGAAGGGTCGACACTGATAAATAGCTAGTTAGTTGACATCGCTTGAAGTAAGTGGATGAATTGACTAAATCTATATGAATGCCTTAATCAAACTCATCACACTTCAAGAGCTCTGTTAACCCTACAGTGCGCAAGAGGCAATTTAATTGCCAGTATGAAATCGGTGATTCAATTTTTAAATTTATGCAGCTGTAACATTAAAGAATATTCTATGCTTTGTATTAAATCTTAACACCAGTCCTCCAAGAATAAAAAAAAATAAAAAATAGTATCCAAAAAAGAGTCGAATAAAAAAAGAGTATCTAAAAAGAGTTGAATAAAAATGATTAGAATAAAGAATATGTATCTAAAAATAGAGTTTAGTAAAAAAAATAGTATCTAAAAAAAATTAAAAAAAAGTATCTTAAGAAGAGTTGAATAAAAGAGTATCTAAAAAAAAGTTGAATAAAATTGATTAGAATAAAGAATATGTATCTAAAAAGATTTAAATGAAGAATAAAAAAGAGCATTTAAAGAAGAGTTGAATAAAAAAGAGTTAAATAAAAAAGTATCTAAAAATAGAGTTTAGTAAAAAAAATAGTATGTAAAAAAAAATTAAAAAAAAGTATCTTAAGAAGAGTTGAATAAAAGAGTATCTAAAAAAGAGTTGAATAAAATTGATCAGAATAAAGAATATGTATCTAAAAAGATTTAAATGAAGAATAAAAAAGAGAGCATTTAAAGAAGAGTTGAATAAAAAAGAGTTAAATAAAAAAGTATCTAAAAATAGAGTTTAGTAAAAAAAGTATCTAAAAAAAATAGTTGAATAAAAGGGTATTTAAAAAAGAGTGAAAAAATAATATATATCCAGAAGTGGAGATTACAGAAGTTTCCTTACGTTGTGCAAATCGCTCGTCAAGGTCTCTGCTCCAAGAACAGGAAGGCGTTTGCACAAAGCCTGCAACGATCTCATGATTTCGTGGTCCCGGGGGAGTTCCCCATTTTGCACCGCCTCCATATAGTCTCGAAGCAGTCTCACTCGAGTGTAGAGCATCGAGATTGAGCTGTGCTGGCTGGCTAGATGTTCCGACGCTGACAACAAAAATGGTAAAAATTATATAAATTTGGCAGAGAGGTTATCTGACGATTGTCTGTGTGTTAAAAAAGCCTTTTGTGATTTCCATTTTTAGGGATAAACAATAAACATAAATATCTACTCCTATACCTAAAAGTACTGTTAAGCAGCATTTCACTGTTAAATATTTACAAATTACCGGTATATTGTTTATTATTTCTTGTTGTTAGGTTTAACAGTTATGTCTATTTGTGTTTTTCTCCATGTTATATCTTGTATGTATATGCAGCTGATAAGTTGTTACCACTGTGTTTCTGCCCTTATTCTCTTTGTATTTTTAAGGATCAACAATATATTCATCATTTCTCCAACAAAGAAGCAAAAAAAATTAAAAGAAATTTATAAAAATAAATTTTAAAAAATTCCAAATAATTTACAAAAACAAATAGAGAATACAAACAAATTCTAAAAAATACAAAAATATACCAAAAAAATTATAAAAAAATCATTAATGAATACAACATAATTATCAAAAAATTAAATAATCAAGTTTAACAACAAAAACCCAC
The DNA here is from genome assembly GCA_000149265.1 of Ciona savignyi. Classification (NCBI taxonomy): domain Eukaryota; kingdom Metazoa; phylum Chordata; class Ascidiacea; order Phlebobranchia; family Cionidae; genus Ciona; species Ciona savignyi. Next base: position 9,657 of record CH001384.1, on the reverse strand, counting down.
CGTACGAAACCGAGGAGGAATCAACATTGGAGACCCTCGCGACGTGATCAACGCCGATACGCTCTGCTTCTTCAGTGGCTAATGTGTACTGGAGCGTGACTAGTCGGGAAACCGCCGTCCCGTCCGTGACATCAATTACCGACTCATAGATGTTGAGCGGGAGCTGGACATAGAAACAATTTTTTTGGTGGTGATTTTAGAGAATACTGCCTGAATGACAGTCATATGGACTGTTAGTCTGGAGGTTTAGTGCGTCGCTTTTTAATCCAAACATTGCAGGTGCGAAACTGGTCGCTAGCTAGTCGGTTGTGTCCTTGGGCAAGAGACACTTACGGACATTGCCTGGACCCAGTGGATGATTAATGGGTTCTACCAAATTGAAGGAACATGTGTATCACATATAACACAATGCAATAGCTCCGGTAATCCGACGGTGGGCAGGAGGTGATCTGACAATTGCCCGTGTGTTAACCCCCTTGGTTTTCCCATTCACGGGGATAAACATGAATATTTCTATACCAAAAATCATAACCCATAGTGGCAACTTACATCTGTAGATGCAGCTTGCGGGTTAAGTTTGAGAAAAATGGGGCTTTCAATTATCCCGCAAATCTGCTGGTGGACCTTCATATCAAGTTCGGTAGGAACCCCCCCGGTTGTGTACCAGCCATGGAAATCGAGGTCTTTAAACACTTGTTTGACTGTAGATGAAGCATTTAAGCATTTTAGATGAAAAAAGTTGATTTTTATTATTGAAATGAAAAGTCACCGTTGGTAACTAAGTTCAGATACTTGTACTGTATATCAATATACATACTGTTTTATGAGTAAACTTTTTTTTTGGAATCAATGAAACATTTGTATTACTGGATATTTATTTTTTAAATATATAAAAAAAATTGGTTTGAGCGTTATTGGGTTTTTGGGGTTTTTAGGTTTTGTTCTTTTTTATATACAACATAAAGGATATTGATGTAACCTTGGAGACGATAGAGAGCCCAAAACACCCAAACCTCATACATAAATTGTGTCACAGAAGTGGATATGTAGGGATAATATTTATATAACTGTCAATTTAATTCCAAAAGTTCTTATTCTAAAATACAAAAAAGCTGTGTCCAAAAGCACTTGTGTTTATAAAAAACAATAATTCTTTTTGAGTCAGTAAAAATGCAGTTAGGGGAGATTAGTTATTAAATACATTATGTAACTCTAGCCCTGTCCATTACTTTATGTCAATCTCAAAGCAATGACAAATTAAAAAGATTTTGCGATTGCAGTTGACTATATTTTCAATAACAAGCTGAGAAGTAGGGTAACTGCTCAAATAAAAGAATAGGGCATTAGGGTGAGTAAGGGCTGGGGTTAAATTTATATTAAGTTTTGGAGTTGCAGCTTACCATATTTTGGATGACACTGCAATTACCAAAAACAGCCAAACATTTCAAGTTTTTTTTCTAATTTTTCACCAGTATTTTCACCAGTAACCGTTATTAGAAATCAGATATTTTATGCATAGATCAAAATCTAGATAAAAAAACAAATTTACATTGCTCCTCCTTTGAGTAGTAATATTCTGTGTCGATCAAAATATCCTCGTTTATTTCCATATAAAGAAGCTCAAATGAGTTCATCAGTTCAATCGTCCTTCCAACTTGCTTACCAATGAGTGCACCAAATACTGGAACCATAGAATGGGATAAGAAATAGAATAAAAAGGGAATGTAAGGATGTATTTAATAGAAATAAATCCACATAACTAACTGTAACAAGTAATGTGAACATGCTATGTTTGTCTGACCGGTTAGTCTGGTGGTTAAGTGCGACGTCTTTCAACCAAAAGGTTGCAGATTTGAAACTAGTTGCTAGCTAGTCGGTTGTGTCCTTGGGCAAGGCACTTAATGGACATTGCCTGAACAGCTGAACCCAGCGGAATAATGGGTTGTACTGTATTAAAGGAACGTTTCAATTATACACAACCGACTGCTATAGCTCCATTAACATGACGATGGGCACGAGGTAATCTGACGATTGCCCATATGTTAACCCCCTTGGTTTTCCCATTTTTGGGTGATAAAACATGAATATCCACTTAGTGTTCGTATGTAGTGTTACTTCCTATCACCTATTAAATTCCTGTACCAACAGTGATGGAATTTATCAGATTACCTTATGTCAACAGTCGAGTTGCCAGAAATATAATAGTGTATTTTATATGTAAGAAGATATTTCTAGTTTTGTTCTGCCCAATAAGGCAAATAATAATACCTGGTAAGGGTTTTCCTTTCTGAGCTCTTAATCGTGTCCAGTGATCAGATATGTTCATAATTACAAGCGGGTGCAATTTTACGGCAACACTGCCATTGCCTCCACTGCCGGTCAACACTGGAGCTGTGAAATACAAATATTTAAGTAATTTAAAGAAGGTTAATAGGATAGGATAGGATATTCATATTTATCCCCGTGAATGGGAAAACCAAGGGGTTAACACACGGGCAATAGTCAGATCACCTCGCGCCCACCGTCGGGTTACCGGAGCTATTGCAGTGTGTTGTATATGATAGACACGTTCCTTCAATTTGGTAGAACCCATTAATACGCTGGGTTCAGGCAATGTCCGTAAAGTGCCTTGCCCAAGGACACAACCGATTAGCTAGCGGCCAGTTTCGCACCTTCAACCTTTCGATTGAAAGGCGACGCACTTAACCGTTAGACCAACGGGCCGGACGGAAGGAGAAAAACTGCTTACTCAGTGAAGATTAGGGCATTAGGGTTAGTTAGGGCTGGGGTTAAGTTTACAGTAAGTTTTGGAGTTAATATTAGTATTTGGAGCATGGTTAGAATTAGCTTTTATTGTTTAAGTGAGCCTCCTTTATGTGTAAGATTTATCTTATGTTAAACTAAAACATGTGGAAAAGCTTATATTAAAACCTTATAAATATTTATATATTTGAAAGGCTGGGAAAATATGATTATTTAGGTTTAAGTTCTAAAACAAAGGGAAGATGTGAAGAAATAGTTCGTTTCAACTAAAGATGACTATGCAGGGGGAATTTTAATGAAATTTAAACCAACACTTTTTTAAGAAATCGGACGAAACGGCGTCATTTTATAAAAAATATGCGGCTGTTATTATAGTTCTGCATGTCCCTTGAGATACTCCTTCAACCAGATTACATGCACAAAACTATCTGGTGGAAAACTAAAATAAAAATGGGCCAGTATGGAAAGTACGGCAGCTGCACACTCGAGTTTTTTTTTCCCCTGCGTCTTTGCACACTTGGGTAATTTTACACGATTGCGAGCTGGCAGTATAAACATCGTATAATTTCCAACAAACCTGTAAACCTACCTCTGGACCTCGGGTAATTTACTATCAGTACGTTTTTTGTTACGTAGATAGATATGTTGAGCTCATGGACACGATAGATTTAGGATAGAATAATATGTTTGTTTGTGTTTTTTACAAAATAGTAATAAAAAGAAGATTTTGTGCACTCTTGGACGTTTGCACACTGCACACTTAAATATTTGGCGTGTGCACACTCGAGATCTCGGCGAAAATTGACGTACTTTCCATACGGGAAAATGGGGAAATAGGCTATTAAAGGTGGGAAAATGCACACGGAAATAAAGATTAGGGATTTACGATTTAGGATAGGATATTTACGTTTATCCTCGTAAATGGGAAAACCAAGGGGGTTAACACATGTGAAATTGTCAGATCACTTCATGCCCACCGTCGGGTTACCAGAGCTATTGTAGTGTGTTGGATATGATAGACACGTTCCTTTAATTTGGTAGATTACTATTATTTGGGGTTGAAATTGGTTTCAATAGTTTTAGTGAGCAGATTCCCTCCTTCCCCCTTTTTAGTTTTCGTGTTTGACTTTTGGCAGGAAAAAGACTTATATCTGCTCAAACACATGCGCGATTTTTTTACTGAACTATCAACAAATGTATCACGTAATTTCCTACCGTTCTCCACTTTCTCCTGTTTTGACGTGCTTTGCTCCATCTCCATTGTAAGACAGTTATAACACTTTAAACAGTATGCTAAGTTAGGTTTTGGTTCTATTGCGTTATAAGCACGACTCGGGCTAAAGTATCCTATTTTGATTATGTAAAGGGAAATACCCTCATGCACAACAAAATCCATAGAGGTCTCTCTCTATTCATTCTATATTCCCGATTATATACATTGATATTTACGGTAGTGTTACCGAATAGTTAACGCTACCGATACATATGCAGCTTACAAACAAAAAAAGTTCTTAGCAACGAGCTCATCCTAAAATCGAAACTAAGTCCGGTAAAAAGTAAATAAATGTTTATGCACGTGAATGGAAAAACGCAAAAGACGTTAACACACAATCTTCAGATTACCTCTCGCCCCCGTCGGGTTGCCGGAGCTATTGCAGTCTGTTGGGTATAATTCAGGTGTTCCTTTAATTTGGTAGAACTCTTTATACCACTAGGTTTAGGCAATCAATGACACAGCTGACTCTTTAACGACCAGTTTCAATTTTGTAACCTTTCGCCTGAAAAGCGACACACTTAGGATAGGATAGGATATTCATGTTTATCCCCGTGAATGGGAAAACCTAGGGGGTTATCACACGGGCAATCGTCAGATCACCTCGCGCCCATCGTCGGGTTACCGGAGCTATTGCAGTGTGTTGTATATGATAGACACGTTCCTTCAATTTGGTAGAACCCATTAATCCGCTGGGATCAGGCAATGTCCGTAAAGTGCCTTGCCCAAGGACACAACCGACTAGCTAGCTTTTGCACCTGCAACCTTTCGATTGAAAGGCGACGAAACCGCTAGACCACCGGGCCGGACTAATACCAAGTTAATCGGCATGACAGTTACGGGGGCTATTAAGCATATTACAATTTGTTTTATGCCATTAAAATGTTATTTTAGTTTTAAACCGTTTCGGCTTTCTGAAAACGTGTTACATATGAAACAAACAACCAAAACAAATTAGAGTAAAGTTCATAATTTGTTTAATATTCCAAATAATTTTTCGTTTTGATGTCTGATGACTTGCAAATTTTTGAGCGCGAAGTTTAAATATGTCAAGTAAGCATGACAAAGCGATATGAACAGCTGTTTTTTTACTAGGAGTTGCAGGTGGTGGTTAGTTCATTACAGTTAAAACCCTTATGGTTTATCCAAACCGTCGCGTGGTAAAGTAATGTATGTCATTTTAACCTGTTATATGGACCACAAACTAGTCAAAATGTTAAAGTATTAATTTTTGGGAATAAAAAACAATATACAATATACATACAATTTTTATTTTTGTTTCTTTCGCTGCAGCGTTTATAACCAACAATTTAAAAATACATGTCATATACATATGTATACCAAAACAAATACGGCGTTAACTAAAATTCCAATAATTAAACAAAGAAATAAAAAATACTACAGCAAAACAGAAAGGCACCAAAAAAAACTAAAAGTTATCTAGTTTGGCGCCTCCCTGTGAAAAAATAAAATAAAAAAATGTATATATAATTATCTGATTAAATAAGGGTTAACTTGTAACATAACTGTAACAGTTGGGATTAGCAATTCAGAAGGATTTATATTAAAAGATTAAAGCTGTTACATATTATATAAAATAATTTACACGCTTTCATATAGAACCATTAAAATAGTTTAACTTTGCTATAAACAGTACTACAGTTATATAGAACGGAAGTCAATTTCATACAGATGCTTAAGCAATAAAATAGTTTAACTTTGTTATGAACAATACTCCAGTTATATATAACGGAAATCAAATAATAGCCTACACTCTCACGCAATACAATACAATATAACTTGTAACATAACTGTAACAGTAGGGGCTAACAATTCAGAGATTTATATTAAGTGATTAATAAACTGTTACATATTATACACAGTGAAGTAAGTAAATAATAAATACAAATAAGGGTATTTTAATCTTAAACTTATGGGGTGTAATTACAGGTCACAATTACAAAGTAAATATATTTATCAAATGCAAATATTAATATTACTCCGAATAAATATTTACATATTAACTGAGTGTATGATGTACCGTATACTAAACCTAAATATAATTACTAATTAATTGCACTTTAAGTTGTTTACAAAACACGGAATAGGAGGCATGTTTAAGGGATTCACTGATCAGCTTCCACACCTTAATCCCATTATGCAGAATCGTTTTGGTTCCAAAGTTAGTAGTAAACGAGGGGTGGAAATATACTGTAGTTTTAGTTTGACGAGTATCATAACAATGCACAGTGTTTATTTTTTTAAACAATAATTGTAAGGGTTGAGGTAAAGTATTATTAAACAATTTATGCATAAATTTACCAACTTCTAAGTCATAGATGTCATTTAACTTTAGTAGGTAAAGCTTCTGATAGAGTGCAGTAACCGAACAACTACGTTGACTGGACGTAATTATTCTTATAATCTTATTATGCAATACATTAAGCGGTTTTAAAACTGTTTTATTTGCTGCACCCCAGCATATTATAGCATATTGCAAATGTGAGTGAATGAAGCTAAAATATAACAGGCGCAAAGTACGAATGTCTAGATAACGTCTGATCTTGTAAAAAATTCCGCAATATTTAGATATTCTTTTTTCTAAACATTTTATTTGTTCATTCCAGTTAAGCTTATCATCTATATATACTCCCAAATATTTTACCGAATTAACACGCTTTAAGTTGGTTCCGTCCAACACCACTTTAAAATCAGTAGTTGAACAATATTTAAATGGGTTTATTATCATATAGTTAGTTTTTGAATGGTTTAAGGATAGTCTATTATAATGCAACCATTCAGTTATCTTTAGTAGTTCGTTGTTTGTTTTGGTTTCAAGTTCATTCAAACTTTTATCTTTTAAAAATAACACAGTATCATCAGCATATAGTTTAGTTTTAAAGTTGGAAGCACAAGGCAAGTCATTAATATAGAGCAGGAATAATAATGGACCTAAAATTGATCCCTGTGGAACACCACATGTAATCATACTTGATTCAGATTTCACGGTGTTGACATAGGTATATTGGTACCTATTTATTAAATAGTTTTTAAATAAAAGCATGGGTGTACCTCTTACACCATAAAAATAATTTAGTTTCCCTAACAGTATTTGGTGGTCCACCGTATCAAAAGCCTTTGATAAATCTAAAAACACGCAGCAGCTATAAAATTTATTTTCAGAGTTTAACAGAAGTTGATTATAAACATCACAGACAGCATTTGCAGTAGAGCATTGCTCACGAAAGCCGTATTGATGTGGGGAAAGTAGATTAAATTTAATTAGATAATCATATAACCGATTATATAGCAACCTTTCGAATAATTTAGAAAATTGGGATAATAGCGAGATAGGTCGATAATTTGTACATCTATCAGTTGCACCAGTTTTATGAATTGGTATAACTTCTGCTATTTTAAGAACATCAGGAAAAGTACCTGTCTGTATGCAGCTATTAAATATATCTGCAAGTATTGGGGATAGTACACTGGCAGACAGCTTTATGAATTTAGTGGGAATATCACTTTGTTTTACTGTCTTTTTACAGTCTAGATTACTTATCAGGTTATGTATTTCATCAGGTACTATTGGATATAAAAATAATGAAGAACTTGCCCATTTCATGTGCTGTTGGGGAGGGCAGTTTGATTTCGGTATGGAGGAGGCCATAGCTGAACCGATTGTACTAAAAAAATATTAAACTCATTAATCTGAAATTATAATTAAAAATAAAAAAGTGAAGGCAACGAAATAACCATATTGTAATGTAAACAAGTATATTGCCGACTGTACAAAAATATACATTATAAAGTCAGCAAATCAAATAAAAAAGAGAAAAAATATGTAGGCCTAATAGGTTTTTATCTTGGTAACAATTTTCAGCAAAAAAATTTCGAAACGTTTTCTAATAATTATTTGTTAACCTTATGCAACAACATACTTTTATTGGGGTTTTATAGAATCATTTTATTTTATTTAAACCGACATTTTACACAGAAAATGGCAGCTTATAGAGTAAATGTGAAATCAGATACTTCTTCTGATGATGATAATAATTTTGAGTTGTTTTTAAATAAAGTTCGCACCCCAAAACCAACCAAAAAGTATCGACTGTCAAATGGGAGTTTATCTGAGTTTATAAATGATTCTGTTGAAGCATCAGACTCAGAGAAAGAAATTGCAGATGCTTTAAAGCTACCAAGCAATACAAAAACACCAAAAACATCCCTGAGCGCTTGCAAACCAAAGATTCGGTCAAGTGTGGTCACTCCATTAAAGAAAATTGATTTCTCTTCTGACAGTGATGATCATGTGTTCACTTCACCGAAATCCGGAGAAAAAGTGAAGGTGTTAAAAAAGTCTGTAACAACTCCTCATAAATCTATTCGTTTTTCTTCCGATTCTGAAATCTCAGACGAAGAATTTCAACCTCTTAGTTCAAGAATTTTAAAAGAAAAACAACCGTCGGCTGATTTCCGTGCAAGACCCCCCTCACTCGGATCATACAAAACACCGAAATCCAAACCTGTCGAAAAACTTTTTCAGACCGAAAAAATTGTCAAAACTAAAGCAAGATGTAAAGTTGAAGGTTGTTTTCTGACGAGTCTAGATTCCCTAATCCCGGAAAATTGCGGAAGGATTTTTCGAAAAAATGCTGCAGATCTCACAGCCCGATTATTTAAATTGTTTAACTCGTCGGTTTTTGAGAACAGATTGCCAGAAACAATGGAAGTGTCATGGTCAAATAGATTGACAAAAACTGCAGGGATAACTAAATGCAAGCGAACAACGAGAACCCAAACTGGAATGGAGGGAAGATGTATTTCCACTCACTATGATGCTTCCATTTCCTTGTCACAAAAAGTGATTGACAGTTCATACAGACTACGTGACACACTAATACATGAGATGTGTCATGCTGCAGTGTGGTTGCTGAACAATGCAAATGAAAGCCATGGGCCTTATTGGAAGTCTTGGGCCGCACGTGCACGACGGACGCACCCGGAACTACCGTCAATTGACAGATGCCATAACTACGATATTGAATATAAATTCATATATGAGTGCTCAAGGTTAATCTTAATCTTATTACCGTAATTAAAATGTGTTTTTTATTGGTAATAATGAATATGATATCAAATTAATGTTTAGAAGACCCATACTTTACTATTATCAAAATTCTAATAGCTAAATATTAGCGTTTTAAATCATATTTCAATTTTACAATATTATGTTATTTTGTATGTAGTATTATTATGTAATTTTTTTATATTCTCAGGTGCAAGTCGACAATTGGTCGACATTCAAAATCAATCGACATTGAGAAGAAACTCTGTGGACGTTGTCGTGGCAAACTGGTTCTCACTAAACCAAGTAAAACGCCTGGTAAACTACAGAATGAAAAACCCCTCAACCCATTTGCTACCTTCGTCAAGGAGAATTATAAACTAACCAAGTTAGGACTCCAAAGCAATTTGCGTGCGGACTCTCATAAAGATGTGATGACTGCTTTGAGTGAGAAATTTAAAACTGCTTCCTTGTCGTAAATTAAACAGCATTGCAATCCTTTTAGATCTGTATGTTGCTCATCCTTTTATATATAATAAATGAAATATGGTAC
>CH001385.1:54782-77998 GCA_000149265.1 Ciona savignyi | reverse complement strand
CCACCCAGGCAACCACCACCCGGGCAACCACCACCCAGGCAACCACCAACCGGGCAACCACCACCCAGGCAACCACCACCCGGGCAACCGCCACCCAGGCAACCACCACCCGGGCAACCACCACCCAGGCAACCACCAACCGGGCAACCACCACCCAGGCAACCACCACCCGGGCAACCACCACCCAGGCAACCACCACCCAGGCAACCACCAACCGGGCAACCACCACCCAGGCAACCACCACCCGGGCAACCACCACCCAGGCAACCACCAACCGGGCAACCACCACCCAGGCAACCACCACCCGGGCAACCACCACCTAGGCAACCATGACCCGGGCAACCACATCTAGGCAACCACAACCCAGGCAACCACCACCCAGGCAACCACCACCCAAGCAACCACCACCCGGGCAACCACCACCCTGGCAACCACCAACCAGGCAACCACCACCTAGGCAACCATGACCCGGGCAACCACATCTAGGCAACCACAACCCGGGCAACCACCATCCAGGCAACCACCAACCGGGCAACCACAACCCAGGCAACCACCACCCAAGCAACCACCACCCGGGCAACCACCACCCGGGCAACCACCCCCCGAGCAACCACCACCCAGGCAACCACCACCCAAGCAACCACCACCCGGGCAACCACCACCCGGCAACCACCAACCAGGCAACCACCACCTAGGCAACCATGACCCGGGCAACCACATCTAGGCAACCACAACCCAGGCAACCACCACCCAGGCAACCACCAACCGGGCAACCACCACCCAGGCAACCACCACCCAAGCAACCACCACCCAGGCAACCACCAACCGGGCAACCACCAACCGGGCAACCACCACACAAGTAACCACCACCCCCAAGCAACCACCACCTAGGCAACCACCAACCGGGCAACCACCACCCGGGCAACCACCAACCGGGCAACCACCACCCAAGCAACCACCACCCGGGCAACCACCACCCGGGCAACCACCACCCGGGCAACCACCAACCGGGCAACCACCACCCAAGCAACCACCACCCGGGCAACCACCACCCGGGCAACCACCACCCAAGCAACCACCACCCGGGCAACCACCACCCGAGCAACCACCACCTGGGCAACCATGACCCGGGCAACCATGACTTGGGCAACCACACCTAGGCAACCACCACCCAAGCAACCACCACCCGGGCAACCACCACCCGGTCAACCACCACCCAAGCAACCACCACCCGGGCAACCACCACCCAAGCAACCACCACCCGGGCAACCACCACACAGGCAAACAACACCCACTATGTCGTCTAGCCTTCCTACTACATATCGGTACTTCTACCGTAAGCTTTGTTGACATAAGACTGCTCAGTGCTAACTGCTACTTTCTGTATTAAGTGTGCACAAAGCACCAATCCCTGCCACAATGTTATACACAAATTGTCAACACCGAGAATTTTAAGCCAAACCAGAACCCAATTACCAAAACCTGAAAACAACAGTAAAATTGCGAAACGCTTCGTTGAGTTCATACGCTGGAGGGCGCAATCCCAGCAGATACGGCAAGCATAGGATCTGCCGCTTCAATCGGGATTTGCCATCTGCCAGCAGATAAATCGCATATGACAGTCCCGCTACAAGCGACGATCTGTCCCATTTTCATGCCGCTACAAGCGATGAAAAATAGGCGGATCGGGTGCCAATTACCAAAACCTGAAAACAACAGTAAAATCGCGAAACGCTTCGTTGAGTTCATACGCTGGAGGGCGCAATCTCAGCAGATACGGCAAGCATAGGATCTGCCGCTTCAATCGGGATTTGCCATCTGCCAGCAGATAAATCGCATATGACAGTCCCGCTACAAGCGACGATCTGTCCCATTTTCATGCCGCTACAAGCGATGAAAAATAGGCGGATCGGGTGTTGTCAACCATCCGTTTTTGTCGAGAAGAAACTGTTTTTCGCCTCGCTCTCTCGTTTTAGAAAGATGTTTCACGCTTGAATGCCAAATCGAATTTTCTCTTCCACTGAATCTTATTTCGGCTTGAAAGTCAGACAAACATTATACCAACTTTAGCAGTCAATTTAGAACATTTACTTAGGAAGCGGTAGGAGTCGGATTGTGGGAAAAGATGACAAATGTTTACTGTAGCATATACTCACAGCCATATATTTGACTATTGACTGGCGTAATCGTATTTATATCACGTGAAATCAAATATGACTGTATCTCGCTGCTTTAATATAATTGCGTTAGTAAATGGTATGCTAGTATAAGCGCAGAACAGCGTTATAGATCGTGTACTAATCGAAATACTGTTTATTAGCCTTACTTAGATCGCACGAAAATGTTTTCCTTTGCGTGCTCGACAGACGAGGAAATACGCTTCTCGTACGGGAGAAAGAAAGATAGAAAAAGGAGAAAGCGGGGAGAGATATAATAAAGTATATGTTGCGTCGAGAGAGAACGCTTCTATCGCTGTGCTCACTATTTAATGGATTTAATTAAACGTAAATAAATAAATCGGAATTAGGTCATTCGTCTATTAGAATAATAGCCGCCATTGATTCAGTCCTTTTGTTTTGTCCGACTGAATAGCTCGACGGGTGGTAGCGTTGACGTTCAGCCGAATGATTACTGATTCGAAATTGGTCGCAAGCTAGTCGGTTTTGTCCTTGGGCAAGACGTTACACGGACATTTCCTGAATCTAGTGTACTGTTCGGTTCTACGGTAACGCCTTTTGCATTTTACCATTTCCGCAGATAAACGATATTTTATCTTATTCGTTATCAAATTGTCACTAATGCATAGCACACAAATTTACAGTAGTAAATTTGTTTGATAGGCCATCGTTTGCTGTTATTTACCAGCACCTGACCTCATGGCTTTTCTCGTTGGTGTGCATTAAACACAAATATAGTCATGGAATAAACAGAATATATCGTTGACCGTACACTTATGTTAACTTGGTAGTTATTGTCCATTTTCACCGAAATCCTGTGGGCTAAAATTGGCCTAGATAATAAGCAGTAACCATAACGTGTGCCAATGGCGGTATGCAGATGAGATCGTTTTTTTCTGTCAACTTAGGTAATGCAACAGTTGAGGTGAGGTAATATGACAACGCCGCGGTTTGAACGCACCTTTCATTTTCTCTGGCATAAATAAGTTAACATATCATATCCTTTGTATTGTGGAGAATCAAGTTCTTTTGTGGTTGTTTTGCGTGCTTATAGCTGTAGCACTGAACCTGACCTGAATTCTCCAACTAATTAGACTCCGAATTGACTCCGTCTCGGAAGGTTTCTGAATTGTATCTTATAAACTAATTCAGTAAAACACATACAGTTAAACTGATTGGCTAGACATGCCTGGAGCAGCGCTCCAGCAGCAGGCGATTTTATTTTTGGTCCTTGTTCCAAAAACGCGTTTTCGATAATAATTCATGCAAAGACTTTATACACGAAACATCAGTTTGCAAAACATATGGCATGGGGATTATATCCCGTTGACACGCACAGGAAGTGAGGTACAAACGGGTTTTTAGAACAGACGCACGCAGCTGCATGCAATTATGACTTACTAAAACAATTTAACAAAGCTTAATATAATAAGCAACAAATATTACACAAGCCGCGAATTTGCTACATAGCTTCCTTTCCCCCCAAATTTTAAATTTTGAAAACTATTAATCCGCTATGGGATCCATATAAATTATTGTAGGAATTCGCGGCTTTCAAATGGTGGCGCGAAAATCATTTTTCAATGAATCGAATAGGTTGGGTTTCATCGATGGCGAGATGTGGATGACATCTGTAAAATAAACTGAACAAGGTTTTTTGTATAGGGCCTATAAAATAACTATCAGGTTATTCGCTAAGCCAAAGCATTGGCGGTCCATGCAGAGGGCAAAAAATCAAACCAAAGCATTATTCAGACGCAAATCACGCTATAGACAATAAACAAAAAACATATTCGTATAAAAAATAGTCGGCGTGGAGCATCCTCGACACGCAATAACATACCCAGTAGACACAAAATACTCATATAAAATAGGCCACTCTAGACGATATTCAATACTCGTGTAATAATCAATAATGCTTTAGTCGTGATCGTATACCCTATTCACATTTCTCACCAATCCTTGAGCAAAATGCTGAACAACTCGGTGACAGTCAAAGATCCGTCTCATAGATGAAACGGCCACCACGAAAACGACAAACTTGTAAGTACGTTAGCCCAGGTGATCGCTCAGGTTTGCGACGCGTGTCGTGAAGAAAAGTCTTTTCCGACTCGACCAAAATGTCGAAAATATTGTTTTCCTCTTCGATTGTGCTGCTCGTGAATGATGGATTCTTTATAAGACCCATGACTTCTGGCGTTTTCAGCGCTTCCCTTCGATCCACCGTATCTTCTTTGTGCTTTATGCCGGGTGGCGCGGTATTCGTTTCTTCTGGACGACGACGTAGACGGCCACTTCGCCCATCCACAATGAGATTGAAACGCTTTATGAAGTCCAAACCAATCACGGGATGACGAACGTTTGTAATTTGAAAGTTCCATTCGAAAGATCCCACACCTTGTAAGGAAACGTCCAATACCTTGTTTCCAGTTGATGAGCAGTTCGTTTCGTTTAGTCGTAGTTTTCCGGAATGTTTGTAAAAAATAGAACGTGTGTCTTCTAAATTGGGTAAAAGAGAAACTGATGTTCTTGGGTCCACCATAAACTTTAAGTTATTTGCGACGTCTTCAACAAAAAATAAACTGGACTTCGCATGGAAATATCTCGGGCTTGACATTTGTAGTGTTGTTTTTGGTTTTGTTCTTGCTGTTTTTCTGTAGATTGCAGACCAATTGCAGCCTGGGTTGCATTTTCGTGCTCGGTTACCAAAATGTTTATGAAACCAACAAATCCTCACTTGCGGCTTTTCTGTTGGCATCGGAAAATTGAATAGATTGTTTCGCCAGCACATTTTTCTTGGTAAATAGACCTGCGTGTTCAAACACGTATTGGAGATTCACCACTGTGGAGAATCAAGTTCTTTTGTGGTTGTTTTGCGTGCTTATAGCTGTAGCACTGAACCTGACCTGAATTCTCCAACTAATTAGACTCCGAATTGACTCCGTCTCGGAAGGTTTCTGAATTGTATCTTATAAACTAATTCAGTAAAACACATACAGTTAAACTGATTGGCTAGACATGCCTGGAGCAGCGCTCCAGCAGCAGGCGATTTTATTTTTTGGTCCTTGTTCCAAAAACGCGTTTTCGATAATAATTCATGCAAAGACTTTATACACGAAACATCAGTTTGCAAAACATATGGCATGGGGATTATATCCCGTTGACACGCACAGGAAGTGAGGTACAAACGGGTTTTTAGAACAGACGCACGCAGCTGCATGCAATTATGACTTACTAAAACAATTTAACAAAGCTTAATATAATAAGCAACAAATATTACACAAGCCGCGAATTTGCTACAGTATCATAACGTACTGTAATTCGACGTCCAAATCACATTAATAATATACTTTTAGAAAATATAGAGTACTAGTAATTTATGTTGTACCGTCATGCATTCCGCATTGAATAACGAGCAAGCCGAGGAGGTGAATAACGATACCATTGCTGCGGAACCTATTACACAAAATCTACAGCATTTTTGCACTAAAGTTGTTGAAAACCCTCCTACAAATTTTGTGTCAGTATCAACAAGGGGCGTGGGATTGACGCTTGCGTCGTTCGTGGAAAGTCATGTTCCATCAGCGCCATCTTCTGTAGTAAGTGTCAATTATGTTTCGCCTATTTTGTTTTTGGTACAACACTATACTGTTCTATGATTTAGTTTAGGTATTTCAGGACATGGTACACTCGCTTCCCTAAGCCCCGTTGTTTAATCGCACTGGTGGTGCAAGGTAATCCTGGGAAAACAACCCAGGCCGATTAAACTTTAAAATAATTTAATCATGTATCAGAATTCACTTTAAACCATTGCCTAAAATACTCTACACCCACCTTTTTCTATCGTCACTATTTTGAAAACTGAGATTTCTTTTCCTGGTGAGAGAAATTAGTATTTCACCTGAAACTGACTTCAGTATAATTTAACCTAAGACTGCAATTTAAATGGGGGCTTAATGCATATAGGACAAAATGCTTGTGTAATTTGGTTTATTTGTTTTAGGAATCAAGAATTTCACCTTCTTCTAGTTTGAACTATTTAGCGCCCTCGTTCAGAAGTTTTAAGTTTAAGTGTCTGCACAAAAACAGACTCCACACAAGAACGATTGTATGTATGCCGGAAAAATACATACGATACGTAAACGCACAAAATACAATAGCTATTATAATTCCCCGGGCAAGCTGGCGAGCAGAACTTGCTACGAAAGGATTAGTTTGCAAAGTGTCAATATCTGCATCCTGGGACGAGCAAAAGCTCACAGCAGCGATTTCAAGTCATTTTGAAGATCTGTTCAACTTTCCCACTTCGCCGTCATTTAACAAGACCCTTCAATTTGAATATCTCTATAACTTATCTGGATTTAAAGCGCTACATAGACCAAAGGTGGACCAATCGCATAAATGGGACGCACGGACGGTTTTATCAATTTCGAAAACCATTTTATATATTACTGTACCTAAAGAATACACTCTTCGAAGTAGCCCAATGAGAAGTATAGTGCAGGATGTAGCACAAAACGTAAGTTGTAGGCCAAATACGACACATATATTTTTGTCTGATATAGTTTTAAAATGTTTGAGTTTAACCCCTCATTTCGATTTTTTTAACGTTTGATCCAATATAGACTGCACGTGCCCCTTTGCTGGGGTGCAGTTGATTTTAAAAAAAATCGAGTGTCGTGTGTGAGAAGTTGTCCAGTATATTGCAGGGCTGCATACATTTGTCCGGTTTAGTCCGGTTGTTTAGTGCGTCGCCTTTCAGTCGAAGGGTTGCTGATAGGATAGGATTGGATATTCATGTTTATCCCCGTGAATGGTAAAACCAAGGGAGTTAACAAACGGGTAATCGTCAGATCACCTCGCGCCCACCGTCGGGTTACCGGAGCTATTACAATGTGTTGTATATGAGAGACATTTTTCTTCAATTTAGTAGAATCCATTAATTCACTGGTTCTAGGCAATGTCTGTAAAGTGTCTTGCCCCCAAGAACACAACCGATTAGCTAGCGACCAGGTTCGCACCTGCAACCTTTCGATTGAAAGGCGACGCACTTAACCGCTAGATTAACGGGCCGGACGATAGGAAATAGCTCCAGTATAACCAGAAATTATTTTTTACGCTAAAAATTTATCGTGACGCGTTATTAGCAATACATTAAACTAAATGAATTGTTGTTACCAGAGTGAGCAACCTCTTTGTCGTCAGAGTGAGCAACCGGTTGGAAATGTTGATCCTCCACTTGATACAACTTCAAGAATGCAAGTATGTTATTCGCAATAATTATGGATAAACTCGTGTAAAAATTCATGTTTGGCTTAATTTGTCTATATTAAGTGCCCTGCTATACCATTTGAAACCGAGATATCGGATAATCCAACGCTTGGAAATGTGATTCAGCCAGTTCCAACCGGAGTGGAACAAGAGAGTTTCTTGTTACGATTTGGTAAGTTTGTGTATAGTTATCAAATAATGGTTTTAATCTCTTGATGCAAAACTTGGTTAAGCTAGTCCGGCCCGATTGGTCTAGCGGTTAAGTGCGTCGCCTTTCAATCGAAAGGTTGCAGGTGCGAACCTGGTCGCTAGCTAATCGGTTGTGTTCTTGGGGGTAAGACACTTTACAGACATTGCCTAGAACCAGTGAATTAATGGATTCTACCAAACTGAAGGAAAATGTCTCTCATATACAACACATTGTAATAGCTCCGGTAACCCGACGGTGGGCGCGAGGTGATCGGACGATTACCCGTTTGTTAACTCCCTTGGTTTTCCCATTCACGGGGATAAAGATGAATATGCTATCCTAAGCTTCATAAAAAATGCCCTTTGACCCTTAATATTTTTCTTTATATTTTGTACTTCCAGCGTTTATAGCTGACACGAAATATTGCAGAAAATAATGAAAGTGTAATGCAAGTAAAGGAAGAAATCCAATCCCAAAACAGTGTACATCTGCAGCCGACTAGCTCAACCATGGTAAAACCACTAAGTTACCCCCAACTTACAAGTGAGGAAGAAACTTCGGAATCGATAGGAAGCTCAGATTGTAGAGGTATGGTTTAGCACTTTAAACACAGTAGGCTAGTATATTACCACGAACCCTATATTTTTAAATTAATGCAGTCTTGTTTGACATGGCTGCAGCGACAGCTTAATGCCACAGCTTTTTCCTATGTAAATGTCTATAAGTGACAAACGGGTAAGCTGTTTCATTTTACAGGCTCCACGATGAAACATCACCGGAAGAGATATCGTGCTACCGGAAGACGAGGTTACAATTTCATTTTGTGTTATGACACTGGTTGTGTACGATATTTATGAAGTAAGGTTTTATTTTAAGACACATTTAAAGTCCGCACTATTTGTAATATCCCAGTTTCATGTCCGTAGCCTCACTTGCGATGCCATACACAAGGCGTGGCTTTTAAAACGCCGAAAAACACACAAGTCATTTATTTTCAGATTCTAACTTCGAACAGAAAATATTGAATCACTTAAAATCGGCGGAGGCGCGATCAAACTCACAAATGGAAAGAATGTTGGCCATTTTGGAACGAATAGCTGATTCTCTTTCAACAAAATAAAGTCCCTGTCAACTTATGATCGTTTTTACCGTCATCACTCCTTTTTATTTTGTTTCCTTTTACAAATAAACTAAAAATTATAAAAAGCTCTCCAAAGTGGTTTTAATTTTCTGCAAAAGTTTTTAAATATACAGGAATTATGATCCAGCAGATAAGTCGGTAAGCGCGTCCGCGATTTGCAGGCAGTCGAAAGGTTGCTGATTGTTTTTTTTTATTAGCGGCCACCGCCACAATGATAATTTTACATACCAGACTACTGACTATATGGAGTTTACACACAATTCAATCGACCTCTAGTCCACAGAGAAAAGTGGATACAAAAACATTTTACTCAGTTTGGCAGATTTTTTTCTCCGAAACATTTACCCAGTGGATAAAAATCTGCTTTTTACCTAGTACTACTTAAGTATCAGTTGTGTTTAGAGTAATGTTCTGATTACAATTTGTAAGAGATTTTGTAGTTATAAGTAGGACTGTTAACTAGTTAATAAAACCAGTTAAAAAAAATCACAAAAATAATAAAAAGCTTTCAAAATATAAATAATTGTGGTGGAAGAATATAAATCCGTATTGCGTTATTATTTACAGAGTTTTACATATTTAAACATAACCTATTAAATACTGTTATCCCATTAGAATAGAATAGGATATTCATGTTTATTCTCATAAATGGGAAAACCAAGGGGGTTAACACACTGACAAGGGCAATTGTCAGATCACCTCACACCCTCCGTCGGGTTACCGGAGCTTTTGCAGTGTGTTGTGTATCACATTATATATCAAATCGAGAGTTAAAAAAAACAACAACTGGTTAACTTTTTCCACAGAGTGAAACAACGAGAGATCGGTTGCTATCCGTGTGGATCGACTTGGAGCAAATTGAGAAAATTCTATCAATGCTTTGTTCCAAATTTCACTGTAGTTAACGTTGAAAAACCAGCTTGTTATTTGCGCAAGTTTTCACCAGATGGAAAATATTTCATTGTTTTTTCTGCGGACCAGACATTTGTTGAAGTTTATGAATATCAAGGTATTCTGGCTTTCACATGCTAAATGATTTCATTTTAAATATTTTTAGTGTATGATAGAATTTTCTCGCTATTATTATTCAAATCCAACAGTAGTTGATCTGAACACGTAATCAAACACAGTGATGCTTTAATTGAATAGGTTCTACCAAATAAACCATAAGAACTAGGTGAAAATGAACAATCCTTTAAACATTGTTGTCTTTGGGCGATACCCCTTTCAATATGAGATCCAATAACTTTCAACCAGAGTGACAAAATTAAGACTTCAATTAAATATAATTTAAGTTTAAATTTTAAACCAACCACCTATTCTTCATGTTTTAGGTTGCCATGCTGCAGCATCAATGCTTCAATCAATAGAGGGCGATATACTGCATCAAAACTCTGGTGGTAGAAATAATTTTAAGTTCAAAGATTATTATCAAAAAGTTAGAGAGAAACTTTTCTCCACATTTTTCGTTCGAAAACATCAAATACCAGTGGCAAAACAGGGCTATAATTTGAACAGGTTGGTTACGGTTCCTTTTTTACCTTTTTAACTAATAGCTTATTTTATTTAAGGCTTATATTTTTTGTATTTCTTATATTTTGTCTATTATGGGTTTTATCATTGTCAGTCATCATTTAACAGTAAATGAATTATATTTAAGTTTATAATTCTTAACCCCACATATATAAAGCTATACATGTGAGTAAGTGACGTAGTGTTGGTTTGAGTAAAAATTCATAAAACCTTTTTGAACAATTGCTTTATACTTTTTAGTATAGATGGAATCGTATAGTCATTTTACATGCTAAATACAACTTTAAATCCATGGTTTAGTTCCATTAATTCTTCGTTAAGAGCACGTCACCCCACAGAGAATGCAGTTTATTTACGGATGATGGGAAATATGTGATTGTGGTGTCGGCCATGTTTGTCTCCGCAACTAGTCAGCCATCGTTCTACGAAATATATTCAAACAATGAAGCAATGAGTCCCAACCCTCGCCACCAACTCGAAGATTATTCAATCCATTGTGTGGGGTTGGGCAGTGGTGTACTTCACTCTTCCATTGATTTCAAGTAAAAGTTGACTATTCCTATGTCTAAGGATAGAGTTCTGTATTTCTAAATATTTGCAACATTTGTATTAATAAATATTAGATAGTTTTTACAAACATTACTTTAATGTACTAGATCAATCATCTCAAGCAAAATTACATTATTATTGCTAATACACAACTAACACAAGTACCGGTACATAAAATAAAAAAAAACAACACAGCTGTATAGGGGTCCATTAGCACAGGTTATCTTATGTAATACTTTCCCTGAACATCTAGAAATCACCTTTTTGTTATCAAGTGATAATCTCTTTACAACAAGGGTGACAAATGATAAATCAATTGTCAAAAACGTTGCATTTTTCCAGATGCGACAAAATCTTTCCCTCCCACAACCAAGGCCTCTATCTGTACAAGAATATTCTTTCTGTGCTATCTGTCCAGCACCAGACAATCTACATATTCTGTGTAAGTTCCGATATTTAAACATGTCCAGTATAGTTTTGTGAATGATCTGAGTTACATCAACCATCTATTAAACCTTAAATTTTGATGTCTCACCACATGTCACAATTTAATCACCCCATGTCACAAATGCCCCTAGTTTTGTGGATGATATGAGTGACATCAACCACCTATTAAACCTCAAATTTTGACGTCTCACCCCAAGTCACAATTTATTGTGTTATTTTTGCAGGTGGTTGAAGGGAAATTGGTCCAAACTCATAAAATCGGTCGATTTTGTTTTGATGACGATGAGCTGTTATTATCTCCACAAAGCAGTCGAACAAATGAATTTGTGTCAAGACAACCTTTTCATGATGTCATGTTCAATTCATTGAAACACAGGTAGAAAATAGGAGCATAATGTTTATCACTGGGAAATGCAGGGGGCATTATAACATGGGCGATCATTACATTACCAGATGTCCAAAGTGAGGTTAAGGGGGCTATTGCAGTGTGTTAATGACGTCAAGGGCATTGTTACAGGTATTGGTCAACCCATTTACCTATTATGGCATTTGGTTTAGGCAGTATCTGCTAAGTGATTTTACTAAGTACATAACCAAATAAGAGGTTAGTCCTTATTTGAATCAGTTGGTTTCTATAATTACTCCAGAATCTAGAATTTCGAAACACTTTCAAATAGACTGAAAGGTTATGCAAAAATCACTTTTTAAACTAAATAGGTAAAGAGAACTGCATGTTTGTTTAATGAAATAATTTTTAATTATAATCATCATAACTTTTTTTTATTTTGAATCAAAATTTATAAATAAAACTTTATTTTGTTTCACTATGAGCATCTAGTGAGGAATTGGTAGTATTAAAAAACAATTTTAAATCATTTCCTCTTTGAATTTAGGTCTTGATTTCGAAACGGACTTCCCTATGAACCAGCAGCTGGTTTTGACCTTGAAACCTTTCTGCTTATTATACTTATCAGTATTTTGTGTTTTTGTCCATTTTTCCAGAATCTTTAAAGTGGTGTTTGTTGGTATTATTAATTATCATTCATATTATCATTTTTCAGGTTAATAACGTATCTGTACAAAGATGCACTAAACAGGGGGAGGGAAAGTGTGCAGAGATTCTACCAACATTTTGATTTCTTTGAAGATCTCCGATTGCTAAGAATGCAATTGCTCGATGAAGACCATTTGTTGCTGAAGGTTGGTTGCTCAGCCATATCGTGCTATTTTAAATATAAACATTTAAAAAAATATTAAAATTTTGCGTCTGAAAATTATGAATATTACTTGTGGATAAATAATATGAAACTTTAAAAGAACGCGAAATCTTATGGACGAATGTTATAAATATTACTTTTAGATCAACAATACAGAAATTTGAAAGAACAGTAAAATCTTATAGGAGATTTTTTTTATTTATATTTTATTTAACTTGGAAAGAAACTCGCTGAAAATATGTGTTAATTTTTTGCATTGTACATACCCAACATTTTAAATAGACAAGTTGTTTGTATAAATAGTGGATCATATTTATTTTAACCATTTCATTTATGGTCAAGGGATATTTTATTTCATATTCACCTATCGTGGTCAAGGGATATATTATTCAATTTGTTCCAACATATTCAAAGTATCAAAACTGAGTACAAAAACTGATACGTGGGCCGAAATATGTCTTACAAATAAAAGTGCCTTATAGTACCAAACCTTATTGCGTGTTATTATGCAGTATGCTGGGGTGGATGTGGTGGGCTTGCGAATCCAAGAACCGAATTCCCAACCTTCCTGCTTCGTGGTGTACAACTTCCGCAATGCACAAGTTCTTGCAGTGTACGAAAACACTTCAAATTACCTCCTGAAAATCTTTGAAGATCATCCCGGCATCTTTCGACAGGCGGACGCGATAAGAGGTCACCACCACACTGCATGCCCCGATGTATACAGCAGTCAAATACAACAAAGGTGAACAAAGCAATAGTTGGCTAATAGTAACCGGTCCGGTTACTTATTTCATTTGAATATAACATTGCATAAAAGCTGAAGCATAGCGCAGGATAATCATGTTTGTTTACATGAATAGGAAAACTTTAACACTCTGGCAATCATCAGATCCGCTTGTGCCCAATGTCAGGTTACTGGAGCTATTGCAGTGTGTTGTGCATGATTCGCACATACCTTTAATTGAGTAGAACCCATTAATCCAGTGGGTTCAGGCAATGCCCGTTAAGTGCCTTGCCCAAAGACACTACCAACTAGCTAGCGACCAGTTTGAGACTTCTAATCCTTTGAAGTGAAAAAATATAAACAGAATTTTTTATTGCCTATATTCACGGTGCTTTTTGATTACCATTTACCGCGATAACTCCTTGTCTCAACTACTCCTATCAGCATCATCATTACCACAGGTTCAAAGACACGATAGTGAATGCAAAGTACGGAGGCAACACAGAAGCTGTGAAGCGCTTGCTTGTACAACTTCCCCATAACCTGCGCAACTGCACAGCGCAAGTCCATACCTTGATCTAGCATTGTTCAGTTACGATGATAAGTGGATCTCGGCGGTGGAGAGGCCCAAAACAAGCAACGATTATCCAATAAGGTTTGTATGATGAATTATCCGTGTATTAGCTTTCCTACCTGAAATGGAATGTTAGTAAAGCCTAAGTTTATCATTGCTTTTTTGTGTGACCAAATGTGCTGATGTTATGAAATAATAATCAGATCACCTATTAACAGTGTATTTTTTGTGTGATTGTTTTGTTTTTCCAGCCTTAAAGATTATCATGATATTCTGTCCTTAACATGCATGTGTGCATTCGGTCATCTAAAGTTTCAACACTCCTTATCTTAACTGTCTTTGATATCGTTTATTCAGCCGATTTGAAACTCGTAAAATAACTAAAATAATCTGACTACTTACGCCTGTCCAACTCTTGCAATTAAACTGTGAGCACATCGTCTAAAACCGTTGTTAACTACTAATTTCCCGTATACTCGGAGATAGACAGATATATTTCATCGGAATGATGAGTTCTAACAAACTAAAAAAAACGGTTTAATCATACTTAACACGCTGCAATAGCTCCGGTAACGCGACGGTGGGGGCGAGGTAATCTGACGATTGCACGTGTGTTAACCCCCTTTGCGTTTTACATTCACGGGGAAAAACATGAATATCCTTCTATTTATTTTCTCTCCAACCTTTCTCACAGATTTTACTCGCGAGAATCCGGCCTCCTAAAATTCCAGATTCGAGCTGGAATGGTCCCATCTGCACCACTGCAGTCCTCATCACCACGCGGTAGATTGGTGGCTTTTACATTTCACCCACACGAGCCGTTTGCAATCTCGGTACAGCGAATAAATGCTGAGTATGTTGTTAACTTCCACTTCCGTCATATACCTATAACTCATCAGTCAGCAACCGAAGGTCCACCGGATTAACTGGTCCACTTTGTTTCCCACAAGAATCGAACTAATCCGTATTAGTAACAATGCGTTAGATAAAATGTATCTGTTCTGGTACCCTTATGGGTATGAGGTGCAATTATGAGTAAAGGTCAACCCTTTTAAACAACCGTTTTGTTATTAAAACAAAATATTGAGTTTTTTTCTAAATATTTAAGTGTTAAAAAAGTTCACAAAAGGTAAGATAACTCTTATAATTTTTTTCCAATTATAAACAATTAAAAAATACGACACTGCTATATGAGTATGCCGGAAAATGTTTTCCAGTTTCACGAGGTATTTTGCATCCGAACCGTAATCGAAATTTACATATCAATTATCAAATCATTTAAAAAACTGTTAAATCCATTTCTACGTATGATTAGCAGAGTATATGAACCAAAATGGGTGCTGTAGGAGTTCAATCACACACATACGAGAAACGTTTGCTAAAATCAAATCAGACAATTGGCAACCGGCGATTTGATACCCTCCGTTGCACAATTTTTTAGTTTTTGTCTGATTTTTGTTTTCTTCACTACTGCTCTATAACCTTTATCTTGTACCTTCGTTTTCGTTTCTTTTTTTTTTACTTTTTTATAAGCTTATAGCTACCGTGCCATTCTCTGCTATTTTGTATTTTACAAAAGTACAGAAGTATGCAAAGCTCATTAAACAACGAAGCTAAATCACACGAGTCGTTTTATGCAGGGTAGGATATTAAAGTCTGCAAGCGTCACCATCTCGGGTCCAACGTAGTTTTAAAGCTATGATAGTTTTTTAACCAATTAATTCAATTTTCACAATGTCTTTTTAAAGCAAGCTGCTGGTTTCGATTTATGCAATATTTCTAATAAAAACACGTGCTACCAGCAGAGCCATTTCATTTGACGAAAATTTGGTTGTATATAATAAACCTGTATAAATTCAGACCAACCACCTTGGTTTTAAGCATGTTTGGCTGTTTGCCAGTCTATTAGACTAAACATAAATACCGTAAAACCTATAGACGCCATCTCTAATAGAACAACACTTTAACAGAATGGTTGAAGAATAGATTGCCGTGGCGCTCAAATAGAGGTTTTAAGGTAAGTGTTTAAAAATAGGATTCGCTGTCTCAATATAAACGCTAAACGATTCGGAGACGTACAAATATTTAGAAAAAACAGTATATTTTAAATTAAACAGTAAAGCATTCATACACGGAAGACTTGCATACAAGTTTGGTATTTGATTTTCAAAAGAAGTCCACCCCAATTGCACTGCTTTCTACAGTTCGGTTGTTGCTTTAATACTCCGTTAAATTCACCAACAAATTCATCAGCCGCAAGCAAACCATGGTCGATGGTGTCGTCTGATCGGTGGGGTTCGTTCTGAATGGTTTCGCTAAACATCGCAGCGGTCGCATTCTGACGATCCTGTTAAAATTAAGGACAACACACCAAAAATTAAGGATAACACACCAAAAATTAAGGATAACATTAAGGATAATGTTAAAAATTAAGGATATACAGGAAGAACACACCTTTTCCCCCACCCATCCAGTAGTATGGGAATGAGGTATACTGTAAATCTGGGCTCATTACTTCCATAACAATCTAAGGCACACCATTTTGCATGGTTGCTTATCACTCAGTGAGCATTTTAACGATAACAGTATTTTAAGAATTATCCGAGTTTTTCCAGGTTTTTCGAACCCGTAATGAACTCATCACTAAGATCGTTTTTATAAAGAAATATTTACGGTGGGTCGTAATAAAACTGTAAGCTTACGATGACATAAAACCATTTATTTTACGACTCCCCACGGGGTTAGTTACATATTGTGCATGTGTTGTTCAGTCAAAATGAATAAAGTAAATCTACCTTCAACGACGATAGATATCCAACTTGATTTCCAAGTCTGTCTGCGTTTGGAACATGAAGGCGTAGCTGACCATAATCTGTCAAAATATGTTTTTAACTGTTTAGGAGTTTTTCATCCACTTTGCACAATATTGACCTATTTTAATGGATTTAAAAGTCGTTCAGTAGTCACGATTCGTACTTAGATATCTGTTTTGATAAAAATCGACCAAACTTTAAAATATAATTTGCTACAAAAAAGGTTAAATGAGGTTACATACCTTTGTTTTCACCCTTTGTCAAGAACACGTTCCGTATGTTGCTTTCGGATTTACTACGTCGACGTCTCTTTCTTATTTCCTTTGCTTGTTGAATTAGATCCTTTCTGTTTGACATCGTGTCAGTGGTCCAAGCTGAAGTTCCTGCGCCTGTACAAGGTGTTGTTGTTGGGAACGATCAACATTACTTAACTGATTGATTGGATAAATCTAAATCTCAACGTGTACTGAGCATCCGCAAATATATTGGCAATAACACCGGATAGTGGTAATAGCCCAATCGTCAGATTTAGTGTATGGTTGTGATAGGTTTACGCCACCAACAGATAAAAGCAACCCTGTTAATTAAGGTTACAAGTATTTGCCTTGATATAAAAAAAACAATGATTTCGAAAAACCCTTAACATTTGAATTAAAACAGACACCATGGAATGATTGGCTCAATGGCTGGAATCGACAGCAAATTTTACAATCTACCTGATTTTTCCTTATTGGTCTTTCGAGGAAGTGACGCGTATTTCCCAACTATCGACTTCACCGGGTAACTTCGAATGTCCCCCCATGACGTGATATATCCAGCCGAGCTGTCGTCCATGCTACGATCATCGTGACGCTTCTTCTTCGATGCCGGAGGATAAGGAAGCTTTTTGAGGTCGGATTTCTTCGGGTTGGAGCTACCATATCTCGCTTCTTCTTCCGTTTGCTTTTTTCTTTTCATTTTCCGATTATTAATAAAGCTCGAGTGAATTCTATCCAAGTCTTCCCACTTGGCTGCGAAATATTCCTCAAGGTTCTTCCCATTGATGATAAAGCGATCGTTACCTTATGACAAATATAAATATTCTTTATTCTAAGATTTTTTTGGTGGTTAGCTAAAAAAAACAAATTGTGGGCTTAGCGCGAGTTGGTGGTCTTAGACCAAGCACTCTAGGTGCAATGTGGAAATTAATCCACTTGGGGGTAGTATCCCTAGTATGTGGGTGCTGGCAGAGACACCCTTCGCAGGCCTCTCTCCACAGCGTCCAAGCCACGTAGGTAGGGGTGGTTTCTATTACTTAAGGTAACCCAAAAACCTTTATTCACGCCCTCCAGTGGTGAGACTGGAGACTGCGCTGGCTAACCGCACTACTACAGGGTAATACGATTCTCGCAGCTCAGACCGAGTCGTTCGAAATATAACATTATCGAAGTAATATGATTCTAGGGCCGGGAAAAGTGAATATATAGGTCACGTTCATACCTAATGAATAAAGTAAGAATTTTTCCTAATTCAAATAAAGAATAACTCAATTGATAAATGTAGTAAACTAAGTGCAGATGCCGAAAGTACAGGCATTATGTGTCTAAACTACAATTTGTGGCGTCCCATGTTAGTTTAACCAAACAGAAGCGGAAAGATGAAAATTTAAAACCGTAAAAACGAAGTTTATGGCACTCTTCAATGTTCATCAAAATGTAATTTTGAGAGGGCAAAGTTCAATCGAGGTACCTTTGTTCGTTTCGGAGATTTCCAAAATTTGTTTTTCTTGTTTCACCAGTTGATGTTTGAGTGCCTTGCGCGCCCTCTCATCTCTAAGCAACTGACCACCTGTAATACGAGGGAATCAATTCAAATGGCCGGTTTATTGTTCGCGCTCAGATCAGCCAAATATTCGAAACGACTGCACGTACGGCATGTATGTTTTAAACACCCTACGATTTGTACCTTTCCACTACAAAATAAGGTATAATAAGCAACATAAGAAAGAATATTATTGCCATCTCTGGGGACAAGAAAACACAGGGTTGTTAAAACACAGTTATTCGTCAAATAACCTATTGCCCACAGTTGGTTTAAGTTATAGTCTAACAGTGTTTTGTTTAGCTTTAACCCATTACACAACTATAGGTCACAGCCATTTCGGCTAACGGTCGACGTTCACTCTACCGATTGACTGCATGTTATGTATGTTTCAGTAGCGTCAAGTCTCAATTATATACCTCTGTTCTTCAGGCGCTCAGGATCCTGGCTTTTTTGGTGTAGTTCAATCAATTTTTCAAACGAGTTATCCCAATCATGCAATGGTTTCGTTATTCGTGCTCTTTGCACCATGCCCCTCTTTATATTTTCAGCCTCCTTTTCAAAGTTCTCTGTGTGACTTCGCAACTGCTCGTTCTGTAAATTAACATGCAGTGAATAAGCTGACAAGCAGTGCAATTCTCTGATCACTTTGAACCCTTCTTTGGGTTACCGGAGCTAATGCAGTGTATGTTGCCTTATTTTTGATAGAATTTATTAATCCAATCGAATGGGTTCGAACGATGCTATGTGTTTAGACAAAGTAAACATCCGACTAGGTATATGCAATTAAAAATTATCAAATGATGTCAAAAATAACTTGAGAGAAATCCTTTTTTTAAATACCGATTTATATTTCCAGAGTCACCTATTTTCTAGAACAGGGATGTCCAACCGGCCGGCCCGCGGGCCGCATTGCGGCCCGCCTGAGATTTTTGTGCGGCCCACTAGTCATTTTCACTCCAAGTATAGTATTTTGAACTTAGCCTAATTAAAATGTATCAGTCAGGTTTAGGGGCGCAGTAAACATCAACTACTGCAGAAAAAAACAGACTGACAAAACACTTAAAGATGAAATTAATGGCTTTTAATTGTTTCTTTATGTACCCATTTAGGGTTGGAATTAAGGGATCGCAAATAGCTATTCGCCAACCGTTTTCTAAAGTTCGTGAATTACAAAATTTAACAAAATCGAGAAAATTTAAATTACCGATACTGATATCGCGCACTTTTTAATAATAAATCCTCAATACGTTAATATAACATTGTTTGCCTTCAACATAACAATATTTATTTACCTTGCATTGTTCGCGTATAATAAGCATTGCTAACATAAGGCAAGAATCGCCATTATGCGTTAATATACCTCGATTCCTTTATTTATGATTGGCGAGATGCCGCACAGCCCATTTGAATTCACTTTTATTGCAATTCATCATTACTGTACTACTAAATAACGATACTGTCTGCTTTATGAAATAAAATTATTCTGGTCGTTTAAGGCAATTTATTGTAACAACAATTTTTTTGCGCGCTTACGCGCGAATACAATTTTCTTCTTAACCACGCATTTCGCAAATCGGCTCAAAACCATTAATTCGAACCCTGCCATTTTTATTTAAATTTAATAGGTTCTGTGGCCCATTGAACTATTTCAAGTGACAATGCGGCCCATTACAATAAAAGTTTGGACATCCCTGTTCTAGAAGAACGTGACTACACAAAGATTCCTAGAAAGCACCAAGTATCGGAACTAAAAAAACGTTTACCGTCCCATTCTCATAAAGATCAAAGCCAAGCATGCTATCATCATCCAACATATAAGCTTGACTACGAAGTGATTTTATATTGGCGATTGCGCTTTCCATTCGTTTAAGAAGTTGTCCTCGTACAATTAATTTTAATTCAGAAGAATATTTGTCCAATCTGTTAACCAACGATTCTTCAATCTGCAACACAAGGTTTTGCCACGACATCATACTTAGTATCTAAAGCAGTGGTTCCCAACCTTTTTTAGTGTCGGGGCCAAATTTCAAATTTTAGAATACGTATGGAGCCGCATGAAAACACTCATGAAAACACACTGCTTTAAGAAAACAGTGACGTAACAATAGCAGCCTTTTCACAACTTTCCTTGCCTCTAATCTAAACTATGAAGTAAAAACTCTTTTCCCAGCCTTCATACTAAGCAAGGGTAATTTTAGAATACTAATTTTATTTTTTTTATTATTAGAATCAGATTCTAATATTTTTTAGGGGGATTTTCAAAGGTCAATGAGAGCCGCAAGAAGGCTAGCTGGGAGCCGCGGTTGGGAATGACTGATCTAAAGCATTGTCAACGACAACGGCAATATGTTTTTGGCTAAGGTCGTTTAAATAGGAAAAAGGGGGTTTACCTTGCTCGGAAACTCCAAATATTTTGCCCGAAATGTCTCAGTTTCTTTGGCGCTTGAATTGGATTCTCTCCACAATTTAGTTATTTCTTTTCTGAAGTGTACCGCCTTGTTCCTGTGGTGTATTTCTCGCATTTGCTCCAAATATGCTTCAGAGAGTGGATATTGCGGTTCTTCGTAACAAACAAAGCTTGTCGTCGCATCGTTTGGCGATAAGTCGTTTTGCTTTAGAAAACTTAGAAATGAAGATCGAATTTTTCTAAATTCCGCGTGTCTGCAAAATCATAAAAATAATACAATTAGTTTAAATAAAAAAAAAACAGAGCAACACATTAAATTATACTCCAATTTGCTGGCCTGTTTGAGTAAGACTAGTTCTGGGTCCATTTCCTTCTACTAGATCTTTTGTTGTGTGACATTTTTACCTGCTGTCGTACTTCATTTTAAGGTCAGCTTTTTTCCTAGAGAGACGATCGATATTGGCTTGGGACAAATCACTTTGTTCGCTCAAGTTTAGTGGATCTTCTCCTAAACTCTTGCACAGTCGATTCCCATCAGCCACGAGATTTTCAATTACTTCAGATCGCTTCTTTTTTATATCATTGAGACGAATGATTAGTTTTCTCACTCGAGATTCCTGGTAAATTTGTCAACAATAATGAAATATGTTAAATAGACAACAACACGCGTTTGTACAAATTGAGTAATGACAGGAAGCATGAAATATTATTAAGACTTATCAAGCTATTACACAAAGACTTATCAAGCTATTACACAAAGACTTATCAAGCTATTACACAAAGACTGGGTGCAAACTCACGAATATATGTGTACCTGAGAAACTAAACCGTCTCGGATTGCACCGGTGCTCTCATTCGAACAGTTCACCGAAACTTCATTCAATTCTTCACTTTCCATACCGAGTTGTATTGCCACCACTCTCGATTCCTCTGTAAATCGTAATAAATTATCGCGAATCTTCCTTTCCATCATTTCTTCCTCGTTCAGCATATTCCCCATAAGCGTCTCAATCTCTTCAGCAACCCTTGCGCGTCGAGTTGAAATCTGTGAAATAAATTTTAGCGGTTTTGGATATATTAATTTGTTCATGACCCGGTTCGGATGAGCGGATAGCTTATCTCACCTGAAAGAAATGGCTGTGGGCTGTCCATTCTGCACACATCTTACCAGATTTAAACACGCAATATTGTGATAAGTTAAGCTTCACATCGCGTCCACCGTCGGGTAACCGGAGTTATTGCATTGTGTTGTGTATGATTCAAACGTCCCTTTACATTTTAGTAGAACCCATTAATCCGCTGGGTTTAGGAAATGTGCGTTAATTAAGTGCCTTGCCCAAGGACACAACCGACTAGCTAGCGACCAGTTTCTAACCTGCAACCCTTCGGCTGAGAGGCAACGCACTAAACCACCAGACTAAAGATGCTGGCAAATATTATTAATAAAGCAAAATACAAAATGTAAATACCAGATTATCATCCATTCCGACTCTTCTCCAAAGCTCGTTCATTCTTCTGTTAAGCTCAATTGCACCATCCGATACGAAAGATATCTCACTCGACATGGCTGTACTTGGTCGAGATTTCTAGACTCAGAATTTCTAAATTTAGTTGGTTTTCACCGAGTTGTTGTTATGAAACATTCAAAAATAATAACACTGGTTTGCTGGTTTATAAATCACTTTAACAAAAAAAGTTACGCGAAATAAAAGGTAATTATGAAAGCAATCTTGGAAACATAGACAATTCGTTCTGAAATTGAACTGAAAAATCGTTTTTCTTTCACGTATGGTGCGAATAATGATTAGTTTTATCACCTAAGACTCGACGTTCGGCGTTACACTGCAGCAGAAGTTGCAAGTCTATAAGACGCAGGGGCACAGAAGGAAATTGGACACATGTAGCGACCTCACGTCACACAACACAATAATAAGAAAAATTCGCTTTTCGCCTCAGTCTATCTTTTGTTTAATATGTGCTGCAACTAATTGTCGATGGGCAGATCTCATATCCACCGCCCTCCCCTGAAGTTTAATTTAAATTGCATTAATTTGTTGTGGATGAAATCTCAACCAGATACTGGATGTCCATCATTGGGTTATGGAATATATTGTAATTTTTCCGATTAACACGTCGATAATATGTCGGTCCTTCCGCTTTCTTAAGGTAGCCTATTCTTACCATCTTCAACGACTTTACGATCTCAAATTCTCTTTAATAAAATATGTCCATATTTTATTGAGACTCACCTTTGAGAAAAAATTGTTTTTTTAACTCCATTCTTTAAATAGTGTGTAGTTTATGCACGATTTTCTTCTAAATGTTAAAATTTTAAAAAGTGATCAAATAAACTTTCTTTAAAACTGA
>CH001385.1:39535-54682 GCA_000149265.1 Ciona savignyi | reverse complement strand
ATTCTAGTTTCACTTAACTGCTTCATTAGCTCGTCTTATTCAAATAAAAAAAACTAATATTTAAATAAAAAAAAAAAATTCCTGATTTTGTTCTAGTTCTGTTAAATACCGGCTTTTGTATCACTAAGTGTGATATCCAGCTATTATCACTTCGTGGGCATAGTATATTTAATTACTTCCCATTAGTAGTATTTTTTTCCAAGTGTAACAGAATTTGACATAGATGTCGAGAAAGGTGATCGGGTTAACAATTGTAGTAGCGTGTATTGGAATCGGGTTAGGGGTGGTGATCGGCTATTTCTCGCACACACCTAAAGCTCCAACAAACCCGGAATGGGTATGCGGTGCTATTAGGATTAAAGGCCAACCCTTTTGAACAACCGTTTTGTTATTAAAACAAAATATTGAGTTTTTTTCTAAATATTAAAGTGTTGAAAAAAGTTTACAAGAGGTAAGATAACTCTTATAATTTTTTTCCAAATATAAACAATTAAAAATACGACACTGCCATATGATTATGCCGGAAGAATGTTTTCCAGTTTCACGAAGTATTTTGCATCCGAACCGTAATCGAAATTTACATATCAATTATCAAATCATTCAAAAAACTGTTAAATCCATTTCTACGTATGATTAGCAGAGTATATGAACCAAAATGGGTGCTGTAGGAGTTCAATCACACACATACGAGAAACGTTTGCTAAAATCAAATCAGACAATTGGCAACCGGCGATTTGATACCCTCCGTTGCACAATTTTTTAGTTTTTGTCTGATTTTTGTTTTCTTCACTACTGCTCTATAACCTTTATCTTGTACCTTCGTTTTCGTTTCTTTTTTTTACTTTTTTATAAGCTTATAGCTACCGTGCCATTCTCTGCTATTTTGTATTTAACAAAAGTACAGAAGTATGCAAAGCTCATTAAACAACGAAGCTAAATCACACGAGTCGTTTTATGCAGGGTAGGATATTAAAGTCTGCAAGCGTCACCATCTCGGGTCCAACGTAGTTTTAAAGCTATGATAGTTTTTTAACCAATTAATTCAATTTTCACAATGTCTTTTTAAAGCAAGCTGCTGGTTTCGATTTATGCAATATTTCTAATAAAAACACGTGCTATCAGCAGAGCCATTTCATTTGACGAAAATTTGGTTGTATATAATAAACCTGTCTAAATTCAGACCAACCACCTTGGTTTTAAGCATGTTTGGCTGTTTGCCAGTCTATTAGACTAAACATAAATACCGTAAAACCTATAGACGCCATCTCTAATAGAACAACACTTTAACAGAATGGTTGAAGAATAGATTGCCGTGGCGCTCAAATAGAGGTTTTAAGGTAAGTGTTTAAAAATAGGATTCGCTGTCTCAATATAAACGCTAAACGATTCGGAGACGTACAAATATTTAGAAAGAACAGTATATTTTTAATTAAACAGTAAAGCATTCATACACGGAAGACTTGCATACAAGTTTGGTATTTGATTTTCAAAAGAAGTCCACCCCAATTGCACTGCTTCTACAGTTCGGTTGTTGCTTTAATACTCCGTTAAATTCACCAACAAATTCATCAGCCGCAAGCAAACCATGGTCGATGGTGTCGTCTGATCGGTGGGGTTCGTTCTGAATGGTTTCGCTAAACATCGCAGCGGTCGCATTCTGACGATCCTGTTAAAAATTAAGGACAACACACCAAAAATTAAGGATAACACACCAAAAATTAAGGATAACATTAAGGATAATGTTAAAAATTAAGGATATACAGGAAAACACACCTTCACCACCCATCCAGTAGTATGGGAATGAGGTATACTGTAAATCTGGGCTCATTACTTCCATAACAATCTAAGGCACACCATTTTGCATGGTTGCTTATCACTCAGTGAGCATTTTAACGATAACAGTATTTTAAGAATTATCCGAGTTTTTCCAGGTTTTTCGAACCCGTAATGAACTCATCACTAAGATCGTTTTTATAAAGAAATATTTACGGTGGGTCGTAATAAAACTGTAAGCTTACGATGACATAGGATAGGATAGGATATTCATGTTTATCCCCGTGAATGGGAAAACCTAGGGGGTTATCACACGGGCAATCGTCAGATCACCTCGCGCCCATCGTCGGGTTACCGGAGCTATTGCAGTGTGTTGTATATGATAGACACTTTCCTTCAATTTGGTAGAACCCATTAATCCGCTGGGTTCAGGCAATGTCCGTAAAGTGCCTTGCCCAAGGACACAACCGACTAGCTAGCGACCAGTAAAACCATATTTTACGACTTTTAGTTTTCTCACTCGCGATTCCTGGTACATTTGTCAACAATAATGAAATCTGTTAAATAAACAACAACACACGTTTGTACAAATTGAGTTATGACAGGAAGCATAATATATTATTATAATATTTGGTCAAAAAACAGAACGAAATAATAGAAAAATACAAAATAAGGTAATATAAATAATAAGAAATTTTATAGAAAAAATATTATATATTGCAATAGTAATTTTATAGAAAAAATATAATATATTGCAATAGTATGCTCATGCTTAATTACGTAAGTTGGCAAAAGCAGGGTGGTTATAAAATTTGATAGAATAATAAGTAAGCTATTACACAAAGACTTATCAAGCTATTACACAAAGACTGGGTGCAAACTCACGAATATATGTGTACCTGAGAAACTAAACCGTCTCGGACTGCACCGGTGCTCTCATTCGAACAGTTCACCGAAACTTCATTCAATTCTTCACTTTCCATACCGAGTTGTATTGCCACCACTCTCGACTCCTCTGTAAATCGTAATAAATTATCGCGAATCTTCCTTTCCATCATTTCTTCCTCGTTCAGCATATTCCCCATAAGCGTCTCAATCTCTTCAGCAACCCTTGCGCGTCGAGTTGAAATCTGTGAAATAAATTTCAGCGGTTTTGGATATATTAATTTGTTCATGACCCGGTTCGGATGAGCGGATAGCTTATTTCACCTGACAGAAATGGCTGTGGGCTGTCCATTCTGCACACATCTTACCAGATTTAAACACGCAATATTGTGATAAGTTAAGCTTCACATCGCGTCCACCGTCGGGTTACCGGAGTTATTGCATTGTGTTGTGTATGATTCAAACGTCCCTTCACAATTTAGTAGAACACATTAATCCGCTGGGTTTGGGAAATGTGCGTTAAGTGCCTTGCCCAAGGACACAACCGAGTAGCTGGCGACCAGTTTCTAACCTGCAACCCTTCGGCTGAGACGCAACGCACTAAACTACCAGACTAATCTGTCGGAGATGCTGGCAAATATTATTAATAAAGCAAAATACAAAATGTAAATACCAGATTATCATCCATTCCGACTCGCCTCCAAAGCTCGTTCATTCTTCTGTTAAGCTCAATTGCACCATCCGATACGAAAGATATCTCACTCGACATGGCTGTACTTGGTCGAGATTTCTAGACTCGGAATTTCTAAATTTAGTTGGTTTTCACCGAGCCGATATGTTGTTGTTATGAAACATTCAAAAATAAAAACACTGGTTTGCTGGTTTATAAATCACTTTAACAAAAAAGTTACCCAAAATAAATGGTAATAATGAAAGCAATCTTGGAAACATAGACAATTCGTTCTAAAATTAAACTGAAAAATCGTTTTTCTTTCACGTGTGGTGCGAATAATGATTAGTTTTATCACCTAAGACTCGACGTTCGGCGTTACACTGCAGCAGAAGTTGCAAGTCTATAAGACGCAGGGGCCGAGAAGGAAATGGGACACAACACAATAATAAGAAAAATTCGCTTTTCGCCTCAGTCTATCTTTTGTTGAATATGTGCTGCAACTAATTGCAGTGGGCAGATCTCACATCCTCCGCCCTCCCCTAAAGTTTAATTTAAATTGCATCACTGGAATAAAATTAATTTGTTGTGGATGATATCTCAACCAGATACCGGATGTCCATCATTGGGTTATGGAATATATTGTATTTTTTCCGATTTGCCCGTCGATAATATGTCGGACCTTCCGTTTACTTAAGGTAGCCTATTCTTACCATCTTCAACGACTTTACGATCTCAAATTCTCTTTAATGAATATGTCCATATTTTATTGGGACTCACCTTAGAGAAAAAATGTTTTTTAACTTCATTCTTTAAATATTGTGTAGTTAGGTTATGCACGATTTTCTTCTAATTTTTAGTAAATAAAATTTCTTAAAATTTTAAAAAGTAATCAAATAAACTTTCATTAAAACTGACACACACCCAACAGGTATCCGGTCAATTGACAAAAAACGCAGAAAATGAGTGCTGCCAATTGATCTGGTCGGTACGTGGTAAAATATAGGTTGGTTGAATTTTCAAGTGTTGGTCGAATACTTTAGTTATTCGTTTATCTATCAATGAAATTTTGGAAAAAAATAGGCCATAAAATCAAAGAAATGAGTGGCGAGTGGAGTTTGTGTAATATGCTCAAAAACGGCTTGAGGTTTTGTAAAATTTGGACAAAAGTTCTTCGATAGACATGTATAGCTCGTAACTGAGCCCAATTAAGTGTTTTTTTAAAGAGCATCTTGGCTATACTATATAAAGTGGATTTTCCGAGTATAATGTGATATATGCTTTCATTCATGGGTTCACTAGAACACTATTTATGTTTTATCCCACTGAGTTTAGAAATCGAAAAAAATCGTCATACGGGACTCTGTTAAAAAAGGGACACCAATGCACATATGCGATATATATATCACACCGACAATCGTCAGTTTCGGAACAATTGCAGTGCGTTGTATGTGATCGAAACGATTCTTTAATAGAATCTAGTAGAACCAGGCAATGTTCGTTAAATGCCTTCTCAGCATGAATTCGTCTAGTAGGCGGTGGGTTTCGATTCGTTTAACCTTTCGAAAGCTTGCACCACCTACGACCGTACTGAACTATACTCCGTCGAAAACATGTTATCTACGGTGCTAGATTCACACTTTACAGACTTCTTAACAAGTACTGCTATCATTACCAGAGATGACGTAATTTGGTAACAGTTTTTACGAGTCAAAAACGCTGACGCACTTAAACCCACTATAACCGACAGAATCAAAAAACAGGAATGTCGTTTAACTAATCGGGGATAACTGTGCCTGGCCCGGCGCCACAATAAATTTTGTTTGCTGTCTCAGGGGAAGTGTACACATTAGCAGATACTTACCTTAAGCATTGCCAAAACGCATTGGAATTTAATGCTCGGCAGTACTTTTGATTACCATTTACCGCGATAACTCCTTGTCTCAACTACTCCTATCAGCATCATCATTACCACAGGTTCAAAGACACGATAGTGAATGCAAAGTACGGAGGCAACACAGAAGCAGTGAAGCGCTTGCTTGTACAACTACCCATACCTGCGCAACTGCACAGCGCAAGTCCATACCTTGATCTAGCATTGTTCAGTTACGATGATAAGTGGATCTCGGCGGTGGAGAGGCCCAAAACAAGCAACGATTATCCAATAAGGTTTGTATGATGAATTATCCGTGTATTAGCTTTCTTACCTGAAAGTGGATGTTGGGAAAGTTTAAGTTTATCATTGCTTTTTATATGATCAAATGTGCTGATGTTGTAAAATAATAATCGGATCACCTATTAACAGTGTATTTTTTGTGTGACTGTTTTGTTTTTCCAGCCATAAAGATTATCATGATATTCTGTCCTTAACATGCATGTGTACATTCGGTAATCTCCAGTCCCACCACTCCTCAACTTAACTGTCTCTTTGATATCGTTTTTTCAGCCATTATGAAACTCGTACAATAACTAAAATAATCTGACTATTTTTGTCATTCCAACTCTTGCAATTAAACTGTGAGAACATCGTCCCAAACCGTTGTTAACTACTAGTTCCCTTGCCTTCTTGTAGATGGACAGACATATTTTATCGGATTGATGAGTTCTAACAAACTAAAAAAAACGTTTAAATCAGACATAACACACTGCAATAGCTCCGGTAACGCGACGGTGGGCGCGAGGTAATCTGACGATTGCACGTGTGTTAACCCCCTTTGCGTTTTCCTTTCACGGGGATAAACATGAATATCTTTCTATTTATTTTATCTCCAACCCTTCCTCACAGATTTTACTCGCGAGAATCCGGCCTCCTAAGATTCCAGATTCGAGCTGGAATGGTCCCATCTGCACCACTTCAGTCCTCCTCACCACGCGGTAGATTGGTGGCTTTCACATTTCACCCACACGAGCCGTTCGCAATCTCGGTACAGCGAATAAATGCTGAATATGTTGTTAACTTCCACTTCCGTCATATACCTATAACTCATACATCGGCAACCGAAGGTCAACCCGATTAAATGGTCCACTATGTTTCTCAAAAGAATCGAACTGGTCCGCTTTTAGTAACAATGTGCTACATAAAATGTATCTGTTCTGGTACACTTATGGGTATGAGGTGCAATTATGAGTAAAGGTCAACCCTTTTAAACAACCGTTTTGTTATTAAAACAAAATACTGAGTTTTTTTCTAAATATTTAAGTGTTAAAAAAGTTCACAAAAGGTAAGATAACTCTTATAATTTTTTTCCAATTATAAACAATTAAAAAATACGACACTGCCATATGAGTATGCCCGAAAATGTTTTCCAGTTTCACGAGGTATTTTGCATCCGAACCGTAATCGAAATTTACATATCAATTATCAAATCATTCAAAAAAACTGTTAAATCCATTTCTACGTATGATTAGCAGAGTATATGAACCAAAAAGGGTGCTGTAGGAGTTTAATCACACACATATACGAGAAACGTTTGTTAAAATCAAATCAGACAATTGGCAACTGGCGATTTAATACCCTCCGTTGCACAATTTTTTAGTTTCTTTCTGATTTTTGTTTTCTTCACTACTGCCCTATAACCTTTATCTTGTACCTTCGTCTTCGTTTCTTTTTTTTTACTTTTTTATAAGCTTATAGCTACCGTGCCATTCTCTGCTATTTTGTATTTTACAAAAGTACAGAAGTATGCAAAGCTCATTAAACAACGAAGCTAAATCACACGAGTCGTTTTATGCAGGGTAGGATATTAAAGTCTGCAAGCGTCACCATCTCGGGTCCAACGTAGTTTTAAAGCTATGATAGTTTTTTAACCAATTAATTCAATTTTCACAATGTCTTTTTAAAGCAAGCTGCTGGTTTCGATTTATGCAATATTTCTAATAAAAACACGTGCTACCAGCAGAGCCATTTCATTTGACGAAAATTTGGTTGTATATAATAAACCTGTCTAAATTCAGACCAACCACCTTGGTTTTAAGCATGTTTGGCTGTTTGCCAGTCTATTAGACTAAACATAAATACCGTAAAACCTATAGACGCCATCTCTAATAGAACAACACTTTAACAGAATGGTTGAAGAATAGATTGCCGTGGCGCTCAAATAGAGGTTTTAAGGTAAGTGTTTAAAAATAGGATTCGCTGTCTCAATATAAACGCTAAACGATTCGGAGACGTACAAATATTTAGAAAGAACAGTATATTTTAAATTAAACAGTAAAGCATTCATACACGGAAGACTTGCATACAAGTTTGGTATTTGATTTTCAAAAGAAGTCCAACCCAATTGCACTGCTTCTACAGTTCGGTTGTTGCTTTAATACTCCGTTAAATTCACCAACAAATTCATCAGCCGCAAGCAAACCATGGTCGATGGTGTCGTCTGATCGGTGGGGTTCGTTCTGAATGGTTTCGCTAAACATCGCAGCGGTCGCATTCTGACGATCCTGTTAAAAATTAAGGACAACACACCAAAAATTAAGGATAACACACCAAAAATTAAGGATAATATTAAGGATAATGTTAAAAATTAAGGATATACAGGAAAACACACCTTCACCACCCATCCAGTAGTATGGGAATGAGGTATACTGTAAATCTGGGCTCATTACTTCCATAACAATCTAAGGCACACCATTTTGCATGGTTGCTTATCACTCAGCGAGCATTTTAACGATAACAGTATTTTAAGAATTATCCGAGTTTTTCCAGGTTTTTCGAACCCGTAATGAACTCATCACTAAGATCGTTTTTATAAAGAAATATTTACGGTGGGTCGTAATAAAACTGTAAGCTTACGATGACATAAAACCATATTTTACGACTCCCCACGGGGTTAGTTACATATTGTGCATGTGTTGTTCAGTCAAAATGAATAAAGTAAATCTACCTTCAACGACGATAGATATCCAACTTGATTTCCAAGTCTGTCTGCGTTTGGAACATGAAGGCGTAGCTGACCATAATCTGTCAAAATATGTTTTTAACTGTTTAGGAGTTTTTCATCCACTTTGCACAATATTGACCTATTTTAATGGATTTAAAAGTCGTTCAGTAGTCACGATTCGTACTTAGATATCTGTTTTGATAAAAATCGACCAAACTTTAAAATATAATTTGCTACAAAAAGGTTAAATGAGGTTACATCACCTTTGTTTTCACCCTTTGTCAAGAACACGTTCCGTATGTTGCTTTCGGATTTACTACGTCGACGTCTCTTTCTTATTTCCTTTGCTTGTTGAATTAGATCCTCTCTGTTTGACATCGTGTCAGTGGTCCAAGCTGAAGTTCCTGCGCCTGTACAAGGTGTTGTTGTTGGAAACGATCAACATTACTTAACTGATTGATTGGATAAATCTAAATCTCAACGTGTACTGGGCATCCGCAAATATATTGGCAATAACACCGGATAGTGGTAATAGCCCAATCGTCAGATTTAGTGTATGGTTGTGATAGGTTTACGCCACCAACAGATAAAAGCAACCCTGTTAATTAAGGTTACAAGTATTTGCCTTGATATAAAAAAAACAATGATTTCGAAAAACCCTTAACATTTGAATTAAAACAGACACCATGGAATGATTGGCTCAATGGCTGGAATCGACAGCAAATTTTACAATCCACCTGATTTTTCCTTATTGGTCTTTCGAGGAAGTGACGCGTATTTCCCAACTATCGACTTCACCGGGTAACTTCGAATGTCCCCCCATGACGTGATATATCCAGCCGAGCTGTCGTCCATGCTACGATCATCGTGACGCTTCTTCTTCGATGCCGGAGGATGAAGAAGCTTTTTGAGGTCGGATTTCTTCGGGTTGGAGCTGCCATATCTCGCTTCTTCTTCCGTTTGCTTTTTTCTTTTCATTTTCCGATTATTAATAAAGCTCGAGTGAATTCTATCCAAGTCTTCCCACTTGGCGGCGAAATATTCCTCAAGGTTCTTCCCATTGACGATAAAGCGATCGTTACCTTATGACAAATATAAATATTCTTTATTCTAAGATTTTTTTGGTGGTTAGCTAAAAAAAACAAATTGTGGGCTTAGCGCGAGTTGGTGGTCTTAGACCAAGCACTCTAGGTGCAATGTGGAAATTAATCCACTTGGGGTTAGTATCCCTAGTATGTGGGTGCTGGCAGAGCCACCCTTCGCAGGCCTCTCTCCACAGCGTCCAAGCCACGTAGGTAGGGGTGGTTTCTATTACTTAAGGTAACCCAAAAACCTTTATTCACGCCCTCCAGTGGTGAGACTGGAGACTGCGCTGGCTAACCGCACTACTACAGGGTAATACGATTCTCGCAGCTCAGACCGATTCGTTCGAAATATAACATTATCGAAGTAATATGATTCTAGGGCCGGGAAAAGTGAATATATAGGTCACGTTCATACCTAATGAATAAAGTAAGAATTTTTCCTAATTCAAATAAAGAATAACTCAATTGATAAATGTAGTAAACTAAGTGCAGATGCCGAAAGTACAGGCATTATGTGTCTAAACTACAATTTGTGGCGTCCCATGTTAGTTTAACCAAACAGAAGCGGAAAGATGAAAATTTAAAACCGTAAAAACGAAGTTTATGGCACTCTTCAATGTTCATCAAAATGTAATTTTGAGAGGGCAAAGTTCAATCGAGGTACCTTTGTTCGTTTCGGAGATTTCCAAAATTTGTTTTTCTTGTTTCACCAGTTGATGTTTGAGTGCCTTGCGCGCCCTCTCATCTCTAAGCAACTGACCACCTGTAATACGAGGGAATCAATTCAAATGGCCGGTTTATTGTTCGCGCTCAGATCAGCCAAATATTCGAAACGACTGCACGTACGGCATGTATGTTTTAAACACCCTACGATTTGTACCTTTCCACTACAAAATAAGGTATAATAAGCAACATAAGAAAGAATATTATTGCCATCTCTGGGGACAAGAAAACACAGGGTTGTTAAAACACAGTTATTCGTCAAATAACCTATTCCCACAGTTGGTTTAAGTTATAGTCTAACAGTGTTTTGTTTAGCTTTAACCCATTACACAACTATAGGTCACAGCCATTTCGGCTAACGGTCGACGTTCACTCTACCGATTGACTGCATGTTATGTATGTTTCAGTAGCGTCAAGTCTCAATTATATACCTCTGTTCTTCAGGCGCTCAGGATCCTGGCTTTTTTGGTGTAGTTCAATCAATTTTTCAAACGAGTTATCCCAATCATGCAATGGTTTCGTTATTCGTGCTCTTTGCACCATGCCCCTCTTTATATTTTCAGCCTCCTTTTCAAAGTTCTCTGTGTGACTTCGCAACTGCTCGTTCTGTAAATTAACATGCAGTGAATAAGCTGACAAGCAGTGCAATTCTCTGATCACTTTGAACCCTTCTTTGGGTTACCGGAGCTAATGCAGTGTATGTTGCCTTATTTTTGATAGAATTTATTAATCCAATCGAATGGGTTCGGACGATGCTATGTGTTTAGACCAAGTAAACATCCGACTAGGTATAATATACAATTGATAATTATTAAATGATGTCAAAAATAACTTGAGAGAAATCCTTTTTTTAAATGCCGATATATATTCCCAGAGTCACCTATTTCCCAGAAGAACGTGACTACAAATTTAGATTCCTAGAAAGCACCAAGTATCGGAACTAAATAAACGTTTACCGTCCCATTCTCATAAAGATCAAAGCCAAGCATGCTATCATCATCCAACATATAAGCTTGACTACGAAGTGATTTTATATTGGCGATGGCGCTTTCCATTCGTTTAAGAAGTTGTCCT
The DNA here is from genome assembly GCA_000149265.1 of Ciona savignyi. Classification (NCBI taxonomy): domain Eukaryota; kingdom Metazoa; phylum Chordata; class Ascidiacea; order Phlebobranchia; family Cionidae; genus Ciona; species Ciona savignyi. The sequence goes on along the minus strand of CH001385.1, from coordinate 43,592 downwards.
CGTACAATTACTTTTAATTCAGAAGAATATTTGTCCAATCTGTTAACCAACGATTCTTCAATCTGCAAAACAAGGTTTTTTTTGCCACGACATTATACATAGTATCTGAAGCATTGTCAACGACAACGGCAATATGTTTTGGCTAAGGTCGTTTAAATAGGAAAAAGGGGGTTTACCTTGCTCGGAAACTCCAAATATTTTGCCCGAAATGTCTCAGTTTCTTTGGCGCTTGAATTGGATTCTCTCCACAATTTAGTTATTTCTTTTCTGAAGTGTACCGCCTTGTTCCTGTGGTGTATTTCTCGCATTTGCTCCAAATATGCTTCAGAGAGCGGATATTGCGGTTCTTCGTAACAAACAAAGCTTGTCGTCGCATCGTTTGGCGATAAGTCGTTTTGCTTTAGAAAACTTAGAAATGAAGATCGAATTTTTCTAAATTCCGCGTGTCTGCAAAATCATAAAAATAATACAATTAGTTTAAATAAAAAAAAACAGAGCAACACATTAAATTATACTCCAATTTGCTGGCCTGTTTGAGTAAGACTAGTTCTGGGTCCATTTCCTTCTACTAGATCTTTTGTTGTGTGACATTTTTACCTGCTGTCGTACTTCATTTTAAGGTCAGCTTTTTTCCTAGAGAGACGATCGATATTGGCTTGGGACAAATCACTTTGTTCGCTCAAGTTTAGTGGATCTTCTCCTAAACTCTTGCACAGTCGATTCCCATCAGCCACGAGATTTTCAAATACTTCAGATCGCTTCTTTTTTATATCATTGAGACGAATGATTAGTTTTCTCACTCGAGATTCCTGGTGAATTTGAGAACAATAATGAAATATGTTAAATAGACAACAACACACGTTTTTACACTTTGAGTTATGACAGGAAGCATGAAATATTATTATAATATTTGGTCGAAAAACAGAACGTAAAATTAGAACTAGAGAGTGTCAACCACGTGTTTAACCACCACCATTTGTAAAACACATTTTGTATGCCATATATTCATGCTACAGGGTCCCTAACCACAATTTGTATTTTATACACTGCGTATGTAGTTTGTTTCTGCAAGCATAAACGCATGGGTCCCATAGTTGTCCAACCAAACTTCTTTTCAATGTGTAGTTAAAAAAATATTAAACATCTTAATTTACGAACATTTTACCTTAAATGTTTTAAATTAAACCTTTTTAAGCGCTGTAATGAAATAAAGGAAATTCCCCTAGGTTTAGTAGATGAGTTTCTGTTTTTACATATGTTGGTCATGTTATGTAACAATTCTTAAAGTTTTAATGTGATTTGTCGACTCCTTGTTGGAGATGTCAGTGCCATATGGCATGCCTGTCACATTCATAATTCAGGAACATATCTTCGTTTTTAGGGAAATTACTATAAGCAAATGTTTTCTTTCTTTTAATTGACCTAAAGTGTCTAATGGTCTAACATTTAACCAAATCTGATCAAAATTAGAGCAGCCGTTCAAGCGCTATGCCCAAAAAATCTAATTTTTTAGAAAAAAAATGTTTTGGTTTTTAACGTCTCAGGGGAATTTCCCTAGATTCATTACCCAAAATTTTGGTTTCTGCTTATCTAGACCATGTTCTGTTACAAATGTCAAATTGTTATTGCGATTTCATTACTCCTTTTGCTAGATTTCGGGGCAACATGGCATGCTTGTCACATTCATAATTAGAGAACAAAATCCGATTTTTAGGGTATTTTCCAGGGTAATTATTTTATTTCTTTTAAGTGTTAAATCATTGACTAATGCACTTACATTCCACCAAATCTGATTCAAATTGTATTGGTCGTTCAAGCGCTATGCCCAAAAAAGACTATTTTTGTTAGAAAAAAAATACCGTTTTGGTTTTAACGTCCTAGGGGAATTCCCCCCAGATTTATCACCCAAAATTTTGATTTCTGCATATCTAGACCATGTTGTCCAACAAATCACCGAGTTTTATTGCGATTCCATTAACCCTTCTGGTAGATGTCGGGGCGACATAGCATGCCTGTCACAATTATCATTTAACAGCAAAATTTTAATTTTTAGGGTATTTCCCTAAGTAATTTTTTTATTTCTTTTATGTGTTAAATCAGTGACTAGTGCACTAACATTCCACCAAATTTGATTCAAGTTGGAGCAGCCGTTCAAGCGCTATTGCCTAAAAAGCTAACTTTTTAGAAAAAAAATGATCGTTTTGGTTTTTAACGTCCAAGGGGAATTCCCCTAAATTTATTACCCAAAATTTTGGTTTCTGCATATCTAGGCCATGTTGTCTAAAAAATCACCAAGTTTCATTGCGATTCCATTGTTCCTTCTGGTAGATGTCGGGGCGCCATGCCATGCCTGTCACAATTATCATTTAACAGCAAAAGTTTAATTTTTAGGGTATTTCCCTAGGTAATTTTTTTATTTCTTTTAAGTGTTAAATCAGTAACTAGTGCACTAACATTCCACCAAATTTGATTTAAATTGGAGCAGCCGTTCAAGCGCTATGACCTAAAAAGCTATTTTTTTAGAAATAAATGACCGTTTTGGTTTTTAACGTCCAAGGGGAATTCCCCTAAATTTATTACCCAAAATTTTGGTTTCTGCATATCTAGGCCATGTTGTCTAAAAAATCACCAAGTTTCATTGCGATTTCATTATTCCTTCTGGTAGATGTCGGGGCGCCATGCCATGCCTGTCAAGCGTTTGACGAAGAAAAAAAAAAAAAAAAAGAAAAAAAAGAAAAAAAATAAAAGAAAAAAAAAAAACGGACAAAAACAATATGTGTCCCATTTTTCCAAATGGGACCCATAAAAATACAAAATATAAAATAAGGTTATATAAATAATAAGAAATTTTATAGAAAAAATATTGGAAATGTATTGCAATAGTATGCTCATGCTTAATTACGTAAGTTGGCAAAAGCAGGGTGGTTATAAAATTTGATAGAATAATAAGTAAGCTATTACACAAAGACTTATCAAGCTATTACACAAAGACTTATCAAGCTATTACACAAAGACTTATCAAGCTATTACACAAAGACTTATCAAGCTAATACACAAAGACTGGGTGCAAACTCACGAATATATGTGTACCTGAGAAACTAAACCGTCTCGGACTGCACCGGTGCTCTCATTCGAACAGTTCACCGAAACTTCATTCAGTTCTTCGCTTTCCATACCGAGTTGTATTGCCACCACTCTCGACTCCTCTGTAAATCGTAATAAATTATCACGAATCTTCCTTTCCATCATTTCTTCCTCGTTCAGCATATTCCCCATAAGCGTCTCAATCTCTTCAGCAACCCTTACGCGTCGAGTTGAAATCTGTGAAATAAATTTTAGCGGTTTTGGATATATCATTTTGCTCATGACCCGGTTCGGATGAGCGGATAGCTTATCTCACCTGAAAGAAATGGCTGTGGGTTGTCCATTTTGCACACATCTTACCAGATTTAAACACGGAATATTGTGGTGAGTTACGCAGGTTTAAACTCGAATACAAAATGCGATTACTAATATACAAGGGGGTTCTGGGTTGGAAATTAAAATATAAAGATAAAAATATAGCAGATGAATAGGATAGAATATTCATGTTTATCCCTGTGAGTGGAAAAACCAAGGGTGTTAACACACGGGCAATCGTCAGTTCACCTTGCTCTCACCGTCGGGTTACCGGAGTTATTGCAGTGTGCTGTGTATATGATTCAAACGTCTCTTAACAATTTAGTAAAATCCATCAATTCGCTGGGTTCAGGAATTGTGCGTTAATTGACTTGCCCAAGGACCAACCAATTAGCTAGCGACCAGTTTCGAACCTGCAACCCTTCGACTGAGAGGAAACGAACTAAACCACCAGACTAATCTGTCGAAGATGCTGGCAAATATTATTAATAAAGCAAAATACAATATGTAAATACCAGATTATCATCCATTCCGACTCGCCTCCAAAGCTCGTTCATTCTTCTGTTAAGCTCAATTGCACCATCCGATACGAAAGATATCTCACTCGACATGGCTGTACCTTGGTCGATATTTCTAGACTCAGAATTTCTAAATTTAA
>CH001385.1:7068-17102 GCA_000149265.1 Ciona savignyi | reverse complement strand
GCCAGACAAACTTAGATTACACACATACATTTATTATTTGTTTTTGATAAGTTTTTTAGATACTTAATTTAAACATGTGCACTAGAACATATGTAAGTTAAACCAATATATCCAGTCGGTGCCTGTCGTTGAAATTAGTGAAAAATCGGTTTAAAGACGAAGTTATGTAAACTCATTACAACTTATACACGCCAATTCTAAAATTTATACCTGCACATATTTGTCCTTTCACTTTTATCGAAATGAATATACTTAAAAACACAAGTTGTCAACTCATTACCTTATTTGTGCTGATAGCCAGAGGTCGTCAGTTCGAATACTACCAGTGGCAGGATGTTTCTTGCTACCTACACGCTTTTACTACCTTCATTAAACGAGTCAGGTGATCAGGTATACGAAGTCACGAAATTTGTTTTCGAAACACATTTCATCAAAATTTGTTTCGAAATTTGTTTTCGAAACACATTTCATTAAAAATTGTTTCGAAATTTGTTTTCGAAACACATTTGATCAAAAATTGTTTCGAAATTTGTTTTCGAAACACATTTTATCGTAAAATGTTTCGAAATTTGTTTTCGAAACACATTTTATCGAAAAATGTTTCGAAATTTGTTTTCGAAACACTTTTCATCAAAATTTGTTTCAAAAGCTTAGCTTTTCGAAATATTTCCACAAAATCTGAAACATTCTTATTAAGAAACAAAAACAAGTAGTTGGAATTAACGAATCCACGCCAATTCTAAAATTTATACCACACATACGGTCCTATCAATTTCAACGAAATGAATATACTTAAAAAGACAAATTGTCAATTCTTTACATCATTTGGGCTGATAGATCGATGTCGTCAGCTCGAATCCCACCAGCGGCAGGATGTTTCTTGTTACCTACACGATTTTACTACCCTTATTGAACTCGTCAGGTGAGCAGGTATACGGAGTAACGTACGTTTGTATGCATTACATTATTTGTATGCAAATTCAAAAATTTGTTCCAAGATATCTTTTTAAAACATATTAAAAAATGTTTCGAAACATAATTTGATGGAATAGGTTGTTAAAACATGTTTTATTAAAATTTGTTTTGTTTTTGAAAACATGTTTGTTTAAACTAATTATATCAATTTAATACCACCTCCATAGCATTGTTTTTAAATTGAAATAGTAGGCTATTTATTACACTTAGAATGGGATAGAATAGGATATGATATTCATGTGTATCCCCCTGAATGGGAAATCCAAAGGTCAGATCACATCGCGCCCATCGTCGGGTTACCGAAGCTATTTCAGTATGTTGTAGATGATAGACACGTTTCTTTAATTTGGTGGAAGCCATTGATCTACTGGGTTCAGGCAATTTCCGTAAAGTGCCTTACCCAAGAACACAACCGACTAGCTAGCGATCAGTTTCCCACTTGCAATCTTTCGATTAAAAGGCGAATCGGCCAGACAAACTTAGATTACACACATACATTTATTATTTGTTTTTGATAAGTTTTTTAGATACTTAATTTAAAACATGTGCACTAGAACATATGTAAGTTAAACCAATATATCCAGTCGGTGCCTGTCGTTGAAATTAGTGAAAAATCGGTTTAAAGACGAAGTTATGTAAACTCATTACAACTTATACACGCCAATTCTAAAATTTATACCTGCACATATTTGTCCTTTCACTTTTATCGAAATGAATATACTTAAAAACACAAGTTGTCAACTCATTACCTTATTTGTGCTGATAGCCAGAGGTCGTCAGTTCGAATACTACCAGTGGCAGGATGTTTCTTGCTACCTACACGCTTTTACTACCTTCATTAAACGAGTCAGGTGATCAGGTATACGAAGTCACGAAATTTGTTTTCGAAACACATTTCATCAAAATTTGTTTCGAAATTTGTTTTCGAAACACATTTCATTAAAAATTGTTTCGAAATTTGTTTTCGAAACACATTTGATCAAAAATTGTTTCGAAATTTGTTTTCGAAACACATTTTATCGTAAAATGTTTCGAAATTTGTTTTCGAAACACTTTTCATCAAAATTTGTTTCAAAAGCTTAGCTTTTCGAAATATTTTCACAAAATCTGAAACATTCTTATTAAGAAACAAAAACAAGTAGTTGGAATTAACGAATCCACGCCAATTCTAAAATTTATACCACACATACGGTCCTATCAATTTCAACGAAATGAATATACTTAAAAAGACAAATTGTCAACTCTTTACATCATTTGTGCTGATAGATCGATGTCGTAAGTTCAAATCCCACCAGCGGCAGGATGTTTCTTGCTACATACACGCTTTTACTACCTTCATGTAACGAGTCAGGTGGTCAGATATACGTAGTCACGTACGTTTGTATGAATTACATCATTTGTATTTAAATTCAAACTTTTTTGTCGAGATATCGTTTTAAAACATATTGAAAAAAATATTTCGAAACATATTTTAATTGAATAGGGTTTTATAATGTTTTATTAAATTTTGTTTCGCAATTTCTTTTTGAAACCTATATCACCTAAATTTGATTTGAAATTTGTTTTCGAAAAAGTTTTATCAAAATAAGTAAACGAAATATCAGTTCTTTTAGGGGTGAACAAGTTTGCAAGGGTGTTACCAAATCATCTACCATTTTTTTAGATATATCAAAGTTGTTTTATTTTAACCCAAAGCGAACGTATTTATAATTTGACGAGTGCGTCAATGGCGCGCGTTAGAAAAGAAAACGGAATATAGGGTTTATTGTTTGGGAGCAAGTTTACAAACGTGTTACCCAACCATCTACCAATTTTAATGCACTCACTACAACATACCGTCGATTTAGGCATAATAAAGATGTTTTATCTTAACCCGAAGCAAACATATTGATAATTTGACGTGGTACGAGTGCGTTAGTGGCGCGCGATAGAAAAATAAGGGAGATATCAGGTTCAATTTTTGGATACACGTTTACAAGTGTGTTATCCAGTCATCAAACAATTTTCATGCACTTAGTACAGCAAATCGTCGATTTAGATATATCAAAGCTGTTTCATTTCAACCCAAAGCGAACGTATTTATAATTTGACGTGATATGAGTGCGATAGTGGCGCGCGTTAGAAAAGGAAACAGAATATAAGGTTAATTATTTGGATACAAGTTTACAAGTGTGTTAACTAACCATTGACCAATTTTTATGCACTCGCTAAAACAAATCGTTGATTTAGGCATATCAAAGTTGCTTCATTTCAATCCAAAGCGTCCGTATTGAGAAGTTGACATAATGTGGGAGCGTTAGTGGCGCGCGTTAGAAAAAGTAAACAGAATATAGGGTTACTTTTTTGGATACAAGTTTACAAGTGTGTTAGCCAATCATCTACCAATTTTTATGCACTTACTACAACAAATCGTCGATTAAGGTATATCAAAGTTGTTTCTATTTAACCGAAAGCGAACATATTAATAATTTGACATGGAATGAGTGCGTTAGTGGCGCGCGTTAGAAAAGTAAACGGAATGCAGGGTTCATTTTTCGTGTACAAGTTTACAAGTGTCTTACCCAACTATCTACCAATTTTTCATTTCTACCTACACGCTTTTACTACCTTCATTAAACGAGTCAGGTGATCAGGTATACGAAGTCACGAAATTTGTTTTAGAAACACATTTCATCAAAATTTGTTTCGAAATTTGTTTTCGAAACACATTTCATTAAAAATTGTTTCGAAATTTGTTTTCGAAACACATTTCATTAAAAATTGTTTCGAAATTTGTTTTAGAAACACATTTCATCAAAATTTGTTTCGAAATTTGTTTTCGAACACACATTTTATCGAAAAATGTTTCGAAATTTGTTTTCGAAACACTTTTCATCAAAATTTGTTTCAAAAGCTTAGCTTTTCGAAATATTTCCACAAAATCTGAAACTTTCTTATTAAGAAACAAAAACAAGTAGTTGGAATTAACGAATCCACGCCAATTCTAAAATTTATACCACACATACGGTCCTATCAATTTTAACGAAATGAATATAGTTAAAAAGACAAATTGTCAACGCTTTACATCATTTGTGCTGATAGATCGAGGTCGTAAGTTCGAATCCCACCAGTGGCAGAATGTTTCTTGCTACATACACGCTTTTACTACCTTCATGTAACGAGTCAGGTGATCAGATATACGTAGTCACGTACGTTTGTATGCATTACATCATTTGTATTTAAATTCAAACTTATTTGTCGAGATATCGTTTTAAAACATATTGAAAAAATGTTTCGAAACATATTTTAATGGAATAGGGTTTTAAAATGTTTTATTAAATTTTGTTTCGCAATTTCTTTTCGAAGCCTATATCACCTAAATTTGATTTGAAATTTGTTTTCGGAAGAGTTTTATCAAAATAAGTAAACGAAATATCAGTTCTTTTAGGGGTGAACAAGTTTGTAAGGGTGTTACCAAATCATCTACCATTTTTTTAGATATATTAAAGTTGTTTCATTTTAACCCAAAGCGAACGTATTTATAATTTGACGTGTGCGTCAGTGGCGCGCGTTAGAAAAGAAAACGGAATATAGGGTTTATTTTTTGGGAGCAGAGTTTACAAACGTGTTACCCAAACATCCACCAATTTTAATGCACTCACTACAACAAACGGTCGATTTAGGCATAATAAAGATGTTTTATCTTAACCCGAAACGAACATATTGATAATTTGACGTGTTACGAGTGTGTTAGTGGCGCGCGATAGAAAAATAAGGGAGATATAAGGGTCATTTTTTGGATACAAGTTAACAAGTGTGTTATCCAATCATCTACCAATGTTCATGCACTTACAACAGCAAAGCGTTAATTTAGGAATATCAAAGCTGTTTCATTTTAACCCAAAGCGAACATATTTAGAATTCGACGTGGTATGAGTGCGTTAGTGGCGCGCGTTAGAAAAGTAAACGGAATAGGGTTCATTTTTAGAAACAATTTTACAAGTGTGTTAACCAACCATCTACCAATTTTCGTGCACGTACTACAACAAATCGTCGATTTATATATATATCAAAGTTGTTTCATCCCAACCCAAAGCGAACATATTGCAAATTTGACATAGTGTGAGTGCGTTAGTGGCGCGCGTTAGAAAAGTAAACGGAATAAAAGGTTAATTTTTTGGATACAAGTTTACAAGTGTGTTAACCAACCATCAGCCAATTTTCATGCAATCAATACAACAAATTGTTGATTTAGGTATATCAAAGTTGTTTTATTTCAACCCAAAGCGAACGTATTGAGAATTTGACATAATATAAGTCCGTTAGTGGCGCGCGATAGAAAAGTAAAGGAAAATAAGGTTCCTTATTTGGATATAAATTTACAATTGTGTTACCCAATCATCTACCAATTTTTATGCACTTACTACAACAAATCGTCGATTAAGATATATCAAAGATGTTTCATCTCATCCCAAATCGAAGATATTGATAATTTAACGTGGTATGAGGGCGTTAGTGGCGCGCGTTAGAAAATTAAACGGAATATAGGGGTTCTTTTTATGGATACAAGTGTGTTACCCAATCATCTACAAATTTTTATATACTTACTACAACAAATCTTGAATTTAGATACATCAAAGCTGTTTCATCTCTACCAAAAGCGAACATATTGAAAATTGGACGTGGTATAAGTGCGTTAGTAGTGCGCGTTAGAAAAGTAATCGGAATATAGGGTTCTTTTTATGGATACAAGTGTGTTACCCAACGATCTACCAATTTCCATGCAGTTACTACAACAAATTGTTGATTAAGATATATCAAAGATGTTTCATCTTAACCCAAAGCGAACATATTGATAATTTAACGTGATATGAGTGCGTTAGTGGCGCGCGTTAGAAAAGTAAACGGAATATAAGGTTTCTTATTTGGATATAAGTTAACAAGTGTGTTACCCAACCATCAACCAATTTTCATGCACTTACTAAAACAAATCGTCGCTTTAGATATATCAAAGCTGTTTTATCTCTACCAAAAGCAAACATATTGAGAATTGGACGTGGTATCAGTGCGTTAGTGGCGCGCGTTAGAAAAGTAAACGGAATATAGGGTTCATTTTTTGGATATAGGTTTACAAGTGTGTTACCCAACTAACTACCAATTTTCATGCACTTGCTACAACAAATCGTCGATTTAGATATATCAAAGCTGTTTCATCTCTACCCAAAGCGAACATATTGATAATTTGACGAGCTATGAGTGCGTTAGTGGCGCGCGTTAGCAAAGTAAAAGGAATATAGGGTTGATTTTTCGTATACAAGTTTAAACGTGTGTTACCCAGCCATGTATCAATTTTCATCTACTTCCTACAACAAATCGTCGATTTAGATATATCAAAGCTGTTTGATCTCTACCCAAAGCGAACATATTAATAATTTGACGTGGTCTGAGTGCGTTAGTGGCGCGCGTTAGAAAAGTAAACTGAACATAGGGTTAATTTTTCGTATACATGTTTAGAAATGTGTTACCCAATCATCTACCAATTTTCATGCACTTACTACAACAAATCGTCGATTCAGATAAATCAAAGCTTTTTCATCTCTACCCAAATCGATCATATTGATAATTTGACGTGATATGAGTGCGTTAGTTGCGCGCGTTAGAAAAGTAAACGGAATCAGGCCCGGTGCTAGGAACCGCGGGGCCCAATTAGAAATGTAATGGCGGGGCCCCTACTCTTCATAGCAAAATTTATGGGTGTTTATATATCATAAAATACATACCAGTACATACAAACTACAAAAACATACATTTAATACTTGCTATAAAACAAATTAAAGGTAATGTGGATGCTTATTTACGATATATTGTTTTACTTCCAAATATATATATATATATATATTTTGGAAGTAAAACAAACAATTGTTTAGCAACCATATTCATTATGACGTAACAGGCAGACACAGAAATATGAATTTGACGTAGTTACGATGCATAACAAATTGATATTATGAGAAAGAATATTATTTCACTTTTTATTTTACGTTTCAGTAGTATTTTAAACCTCGTAATACAGAAAGACCCCCGCTAGCGCGGGGCCCAATTTGATCTAATCGGTCAAATCGGCCTAAAACCGGCCCTGAACGGAATATAAGGTTCCTTATTTGGATATAAGTTTACAAGTGTGTTACCCAACCATCTACCAATTCTTATGTACTTACTACAACATATCGTGGATTTAGATATATCAAAGCTGTTTCATCTCAACCCATAGCGATCATATTGATAATTTGACTTGGTATGAGTTCGTTATTGGCGCGCGTTAGAAAAGTAAACGAAATTTAGGGTTAATTTTTCGTATTCAAGTTTAAAAGTGTGTTACCCAATCATCCACCAATTTTCATGCACTTACTACAACAATTCGTCGATTTAGATATATCAAAGCTGTTTCATCTCTACCCAAAGCGAAGATATTGATAATTTGACGTGTTATGAGTGCGTTAGTGGCGCGCGTTAGAGAAGTAATCTGAATATAGGGTCCTTTTTTGGATAGAAGTTTACAAGTGTGTTACCCAACCATCTACCAATTTACATGCACTTACTGCAACTAATTGTCCATTTAGAAATATCAAAGATGTTTCATCTCTACCCAAAGCAAACATATTGCTAATTAGACGTGGTATGAGTACTTTGGTGGCGCGCGTTAGAAAAGTAAGCGGAATATAGGATTCATTTTTTGGATATAAGTTTTCAAGTGTGTTACCCAACCATCTACCTATTTCCACGCATTTACTACAACAATTCGTTGATTTAGGTATATCAAAGCTGTTTCATCTCTACCCAAAGCGAACATATTGATAATTTGACGTGGTATGAGTGCGTTAGTGGCGCGCGTTAGAAAAGTAAACGGAATATAGGGTTAATTTTTCGTATACAAGTTTAAACGTGTGTTACCCAACCATGTACCAATTTTCATCCACTTATTACAACAAATCGTCGATTTAGATATATCAAAGCTGTTTCATCTCTACCAAAAGCGAACATATTGAGAATTTGACGTGGTTTGAGTGCGTTAGTGGCGCGCGTTAGAAAAGTAATCGGAATATAAGGTTTCTTATTTGGATATAAGTTAACAAGTGTGTTACCCAATCATCTACCAATTTTCATGCACTTACTACAACAAATTGTCGATTTAGATATATCAAAGCTGTTTCATCTCTACCAAAAGCGAACATATTGAGAATTGGACGTGGTATGAGTGCGTTAGTGGCGCGCGTTAGAAAAGTAAACGGAATATAGGGTTAATTTTTCGTATACAAGTTTAAAAGTGTGTTACCCAATCATTTACCAATTTTCATGCACTTACTACAAGAAATCGTCGATTTAGATATATCAAAGCTGTTTCATTTTAACCCAAAGCGAACATATTGATAATTTGACGTGATATGAGTGCTTTAGTGGCGCGCGTTAGAAAAGTAAAGGGAATATAAGGTTCCTTATTTGGATATAAGTTTACAATTGTGTTACCCAATCATCTACCAATTTTCATGCACTTAATACAACAAATCGTCCATTAAGATATCAAAGCTGTTTCATCTTATCCCAAAGCAAAGATATTGATAATTTAACGTGGTATGAGGGTGTTAGTGGCGCGCGTTAGAAAAGTAAACGGAATATAGGGTTCATTTTTTGGATATAGGTTTACAAGTGTGTTACCCAACCATCTACCAATTTTCATGCACTTGCTACAACAAATCGTCGATTTAGATATATCAAAGCTGTTTCATCTCTACCCAAAGCAAACATATTGATAATTTGACGTGGTATGAGTGCGTTAGTGGCGCGCGTTAGAAAAGTAAACGAAATATAGGGTTAATTTTTCGTATACAAGTTTAAAAGTGTGATACCCAACCATCTACCAATTTTCCTGCACTTACTACAACAAATCGTCGATTTAGATATATCAAAGCTGTTTCATTTTAACCCAAAGCGAACATATTGATAATTTGACGTGATATGAGTGCGTTAGTGGCGCGCGTTAGAAAAGTAAAGGGAATATAAGGTTCCTTATTTGGATATAAGTTTACAATTGTGTTAGCCAATCATCTACCAATTTTCATGCACTTAATACAACAAATCGTCGATTAAGATATCAAAGCTGTTTCATCTTATCCCAAAGCGAAGATATTGATAATTTAACGTGGTATGAGGGCGTTAGTGGCGCGCGTTAGAAAAGTAAACGGAATATAGGGTTCATTTTTTGGATATAGGTTTACAAGTGTGTTACCCAACCATCTACCAATTTTCATGCACTTGCTACAACAAATCGTCGATTTAGATATATCAAAGCTTTTTCATCTCTACCCAAAGCGAACATATTGATAATTTGACGTGGTATGAGTGCGTTAGTGGCGCGCGTTAGAAAAGTAAACGGAATATAGGGTTAATTTTTCGAATACAAGTTTAAAAGTGTGTTACCCAATCATCTACCAATTTTCATGCACTTACTACAACAAATCGTCGATTCAGATATATCAAAGCTTTTTCATCTCTACCCAAAGCGAACATATTGATAATTTGACGTGATATGAGTGTGTTAGTGGCGCGCGTTAGAAAGGTAAACGGAATAAAAGGTTCCTTATTTGGATATAAGTTTACAAGTGTGTTACCCAACCATCTGCCAATTCTTATGTACTTACTACAACATATCGTGAATTTAGATATATCAAAGCTGTTTCATCTCAACCCATAGCGAACATATTGATAATTTGACGTGGTATGAGTTCGTTATTGGCGCGCGTTAGAAAAGTAAACGGAATATAGGGTTACTTTTTCGTATACAAGTTTAAAAGTGTGTTACCCAATCATCTACCAATTTTCATGCACTTACTACAACAAATCGTTGATTCAGATATATCAAAGCTTTTTCATCTCTACCCAAAGCGAACATATTGAGAATTGGACGTGGTTTGAGTGCGTTAGTGGCGCGCGTTAGAAAAGTAATCGGAATATAAGGTTTCTTATTTGGATATAAGTTAACAAGGTGTGTTACCCAATCATCTACCAATTTTCATGCACTTGGA
>CH001388.1:0-10311 GCA_000149265.1 Ciona savignyi | reverse complement strand
TTTAACTACTATCTGTAGGTATCAATGGAAGACTCCATTAATTTAGAGAAAAGAACACGGCGCCAGGCACAGAGTGAAGTGTGGCACATAGAACGTCAATGGAGGATTACAGCCAGTAAGTTTGGAGCTGTATGTCACGCCACAGAGAAAAGAAACATGGAAAGCCTTTGTGGAAATATCCTTAATCCACCATTGTTAAACACTTTACCAATACTACATGGTCGACAGTTCGAATCCGCCGCTGTCGATCTTTTTAGCAAAAAAACACAACTGACAGTCCACCCATCAGGGTTATTTGTAAATCCAGCATGGCCCTTTCTCGGTGCTACACCAGATGGAGTTATTGATGCAGACCACATTGTAGAAGTTAAGTGCCCATACATTGGACGAGAAAACAAATATATTCAGCCTGGGAAAGAGTTTTCATTTTTAAAACTCATTGAAAACAAAGTATGCTTGAATAGGTCACATTCGTACTATAATCAAATACAGGGTCAATTAGCTATAAGTGATAGAAAATGGTGCTATTTTTATTGTGTTTACACCATGTGTTAATAAGCAAAATTTGTTTGTTAGAAAAAATCGGCTTTGATAAATTTTTTTGGGAGCAAAGTATGCTTCCTAAACTTAAAGCTTTTTATTTTAACTGTTTTAGAAAGCATGTAGCTTTATTTGCAAAATCACTACAATAATAAATAAAGCTGTTTTGAATGATTGATTTTTTTTATTAAAATAAAAACAAAAGAACAAGTTGGTACAAATCATTTCAAGCAAGCTTGCTCACAATAGAGTTTCTAAAATTAGATATCATGAAACATAGATACACTATTCTTCCTCCTAGGTTAACCTTAGTGTGTTGCAAATCCTGGTTTAAGTATTTTAAATGTTTTGCTTAATCCGATGACTCTTTCCACATGTATTCTCTTTGATGCAATACGACGATCACAGACAACTTCCTCAGCAGAACAGTTGGGTCTTTCCTTGCAATGTATGTGTGGTGTGTTCACTTGAACTCCCTTACTTGCAAACAAATCCTGAACCATAATCCCACGGTCTGCCATGATGCTATCTTCTGTAGTAAACATATGGTTGTTTCAGGAGTGCAGACCTTTCAATTATTTGGCGATCCGGGTTGTTCTTCCTCCATAAGCATTAGAAATAAACGACACCAACCCCATTCGGTGAACATCCAATCATAACCTTTAAAGTGTTTTTGTTTTTGTAGCTTGAAAAGGTAGCACTCTGTGAGTTTACATTTGTGGGTTTGTGGATTGGAAACTCTGTAGCATCCAAAATCACTCTGGTTTTGGGAAATTTCATTTTAAAATCTGTTGGCATATACTCTTGTACAGTTTGGGAATTTGGCCAAATATTTATTTCCTTAAGTTGAAAATACATAAAATTGATCCAAGTTACAACAATAGAACTAACTGTAGTTTGTGAAATGTTAAACATAAGTCCCAATTCAAAATCTTCCTTACATTGTCTTAATTTCATTAATGTCAAAAAAAGCTGTTCTTTAGGATTTAATTTTACACACTGATATTCTAAATTGTAAGCAGCTTGACCTAAAACATTAAAAAAAAAATGAAAATGGCTATAATTGTTGAAACCACAGTAGTAATGCATAGCTGCATCATTTTTCTTATACAGCTTTAAAGGTGAAAGTGCTAGTCCAGGTAGGTCACATTGAGTAGCAGCAGAAGAACAGGACTGTGCTTTTTCACATACAGGGGCAACATTCTGCACAATAATTTCAAGTTGCGCCTCAGGCACCTCCTCAACAATTACTGGAGCCGGTAATAATGTAATGGGATCTGCACGCTTTGATCTTCTGCAGCTTGATTTGGATGCTGGTTTTTGAAATGGAAATATAGAAGGTACCGCTGAGGGTAGAAGTCTCTTCTGTTTTTCTAGGAAATAAAAAGCATAGTCATTAAATTATGTTAGCTAGGTCTATATAATTTGTGTATGTTTACACACCATGGACCAGCCTGGAAAGTATGATAGATCTTGACGAGGTATTCAGGTTCACATCCCGACGCAATGCAAAAATGGTTGTAATTTCAAAATGTGTAATTTGTAAAGTACCTGTAAATTCCGAGTAATCTGTTGATTTAAAATGATCTTGACAAACACGATCAGATGGTCCAGCATTCCATAATTTGTTGGTTCCGGGAAAATTTCGCTTTATTGCTACCCTCCACTGCATTCTTAATTTTTTTTTTGTCTGCATTCGGAAATGTGTGGCCACCCTTTCGACTTTTGCATTGTGGCACGCAACAGTATTGAGGCATATTTAAAAGGCGAACTTGCTTGCTAATAAATTACTGAACGTTGACAGCATAGGCCTATTACCGTAGATTACTACTTAGGCTGTTGCTATGAAGGACCCAAATTCAGGTTGCGCCACCATGCGGAATTCAAGCCGTTTAACCCCATTGGAAAACCAATTCTTGTCATAGATATCTAAATTAGATACGATCTTGAACCATAGAAAACTATAAAAACATTTAATCCTATACAACACACTGCTATAGATTGGGTAAGTGAATCTAACGATTGTCCATGTCATAAGGCCGCTTGTGCTTTCCTATTCACGAAAATAAAAATTGAATTTATTGTTACATATCTCTGGTTCAGTCTGTAGGACGTTTTAGGAGTCTTATGCATGGTGCCTGTGTCGAGCACTTATGGAGTAAAATCAGCGCTCTGTTACGTTAAATGCGCGCACTTAAATTAACAGTACGCTGATTTTACTGAATTATGACATCGATGGCCAACCGTAAGCACTTTACACAAAGACACTATAGCTAACAGTATTTAGCTGACATGACTCTCGCAATCTACAACTCGCGGAAGGTTAGTTTTACTTTCTCAGTATACGCAAACACTACCTAACATACACCAACAGAAGCCGCGGCGTGAAACTCTTTAGGTCCTCACTCCTAGAACACGTTTTGACAAAAACTAGAGACTGTCAACCACGTGTTTAACCACCGCTATTTGTGAAACACATTTAGTATTCTACATTAATTATTGCGAGCACAGTCCCTAACCACAATTTGATTTTAGACACAGGGTATTTAGTTTTTTTTGCAAGCATAAAGGCATGGGTCACGGACGTAACAATCCAATCTTGTTATTTATACTCATTACACAACATGTTAATAAGCCTATTTACATGATCGGGTTAGCGATGCGATTTTGGTGTGATGCTCGGTTTTTAAATATCTGTTCAGAAAAATGTCAACCACCACCATTTGTAAAACACGTATTTAACTTTTGACTGAATGCAAGATTTTTGTGCAAGCGGGTTCCCTAACAAGTAAAAACAAATGTTATATTTTTTCCCAAGTTGTATACAATTTGTTTCTGCAAGCAAAAAGTAATTGGTTCCGGAGTTAACTGACCCAACTTGTTATTTATGTTTAGTTTATTATCTTGTTAGATTTAAACGCAGCAGGACGACTACCTTTGTATCCAACTATCCGGAAATATAAAGTACAAATCGGCTTATTTTATTACATATAGCAACACATTTCCAGTAGTTTCTACACAGCATGGTGTTTCCATCAATTTATCAGCTGTCATTTATCTATTTAAGAATACACTGTACAAGCCAGCAATAATACAAGTGAAAAGGTAATACAATGAAGTATTTGGTGTAGTATGCTTAATAGTAAAAAACACTTTACCAGTGTAACGTACTAGCATATAGTCTGAAAAATATATTTCCCCACAATGGTGGTTAGTTAAATTTGATAAATTTCTGAGCTGTGCCTATGTTGCACTTATTAACAGTTGTGGCAAATCGAAGTGTGTTGATAGTTTCATTGACTGCTTTCTTCATTGGATTCACATTCACCACCATAAGGGTCTTGCTATTACCACTCAAACTATCCATCAACAGGAAAGTAAGTTTTGAGTTACGATACGGTACATGGCTATCCTGTTGAAGGTTGTCTTTAGCAATCAGTTGCATACATAAAATAACTTAATTAATAACCTTGTTTGCAAGTGCAGATATGACATTGCTCAGCTCAGAAAGTGATCCATTGATCTTTTGAGCCTCTTTCAGTCGCACTCCGGATGAACCACTATTTGCCACTCGTTCCGACCCAGCCAAATCAATTAAGTTTAAAACCGCTAGAAATAACAAATATCAGATACACATTACCTCCAAATATTGCCAAGATACAATTATCCAATATCCAGCTACACCCTTAATACACAAATAAAACCATATGGAAAACCCTGTTATCAAAAAAAAAATCATAAAGTTTAACAGCCCGATCTCAATGCAGCACATACTAAAAAAAATAATGTATTAAAATAACACTAGCAATCAGGAATTCCTTAGTGAAAAAAAAATGCTTTACCATATAAAAAAACATACATTCTAAAAAAAATCTGCTAGTTTTTAGTTATTTTACAATTTTGTTAAAAAAATACATCATGAAGATTGTGGCAATGAGACGATTATCATGAAACTACAGATATTGGTAGATCTTTATGGTTTACCACCAATTAGGCTGGAAGTATTTCTGAGCTGCTTTACGCAAATCGGTACTGGAATTTCTTTGTTTAGAATTTTACACAAATTCACAACAAGAATTAGAACTCTTAAATCACAAATCAAGGAATTGCTTACAAGTATGTTGTTCACCAGTGAGTTCATTACATGCAGATATTTTCAACATAAACACAGAGTGTGACCGTGATGACCGTTCATTTGCATTTGTAGCTGCAGTGGCACGCTTCTGGTTTGCTTGTTTTAATAAAGATTTAACCTGCCATGTTAACGGTGATATATTATCCATCTGGTTAATATTAAAAAAGGTACAGTTAAAAATTCTGTATTAGTTAACTGATTGAAATCCCAGTATGACTTTTGTGTTGCTAATATATATTGCAGAATAATCTAACCCCAGTGAGATCACAGTTTTTATATTGCTATAAAAAAGTGTTTTTGTGAAAATATTAAAAGGTCAATAAACTAGTTATTCTGCTTTACTGTTATCAGTCGTATTCATAAAAATGACCCCTTCTTTACACTCTAAATAAAGTATTTACACGAACACTACTTTTTTTCTCTGCTTCAATGTCCATTTTTGTTGCGCAGATTTAATGTTGGCAGCTAATTGTTTTACATTTTAAAACTACAAGCTACAACACTCGTCTTTTTTCAGTTTAATTTTAAAAACTTACTTAAACTATCATAAACTACTTTCGTTTAACCTTTAGATAAAAATTTTAAGACAGTACAATAATCAATTACACTCTTTAGAGTAATTAAAGTAATCTCAAAACCCCGGCAAGTTAATATTGTCCGTTGTCACTGATGCTCTGTTGACTTAAACTATGTTCCAAGCTGTTATGAAAACAAATTTGGCCGTAACACATGGATGGTAAGCAGGACCCAAGATTTAGCATTTTGATGGTATCTTAGTATAAGCAGCATTTACTTAATATAATTGACCAACGTTATTCAGGAGCCATAACTCGCAAAACGAACGAGGCGCAACCGACTAACATACATCGGTTAACAGTTAATCTATTGCCGATAAACCTAATATCTTTCCAGTTAAAAACTGAATATAGGTTTTATTTAAGGGTCACACTCGCAACAAATTGTATTGTACTAATCCACCTACCATGTTTTGATTTGTGACTTCATGTTCAGTTAGCCCATGCACCCAAACAGAGCTATTTTTGACTCCTCCAGCTGTTCTGATGTCAAGTTTTACACCAGTTTCACGGTTTAACAGATCTTGCAATACTTCACAGTATATTTCAACATGCTGCACCGAAAGCTTGTACTGATAGTGATATAAAAAGGTGGTTTATTGTATCTTAATGGCAATGCACATAGTATAAGAAAATACTGACCTTCCATCCAAATTTAAGAAGTTCTTCAGATTTTTGAAAAATAAGTTTCATTGCTCTTGGTATAATGCCCATTTCAACACCATCACCCTGACCTTCCATTGTGTATGTTTTACCTGGAAAACCATAGAAAATTTAAGTTACGTAATGGATGCTTTGTTTGCAAATGTGGTCTCTCATAGCAAAACATATTTATGAAAAATACAATGTTTTTTAAACTATTTGGCCCATTTTTTGGCAGTTTCTAAATTTTAGGATACTTGTCAGTAGCATACCAAGGTATGCAGAGGTGATGAAATGATATATATTGTAAAGCACAATACTTCTGTTTAATTGCATAAGAACAAAAACTTTTAATATCAATTTGCAAAATAAAAAAATTGGTTAATGGTAAATTTTTACTTTGCCCCGATACGCCTTTGATTTTGAACTAAACAATTTTTTCGGATTTGTTTTTGTCAGGGTTTCTTTGCAAAAATAAACCTTTCACCAAAAAAATTACAAAAAGTGGCCAATTCACTAAATAAAGGGAAATAAAGAGTGTAAAAATAAAAAAATGCCTTGATCTAGTCATTGTACTTAGGTTACTTGGGTCCAAGTTTTTACCCTGTCTGTTGTTTGAATGTAAGGCAGTTAAGACACAATAAAACAGTATTTGTTGTCAAATGAATACTTAAAATTTAGCAAATAATATAAACGAAATGTCATGACTTAAAGACCTGGTAAGAGTCTTTCTATATACTTAAAAAAGTAGTAGTATAAAACAGAGCAACTAATCACCAATCACCACCAACACATCAAAAAGGGACATCATTTAATATGCTAAATATGTTAAAAATTAGTTCTATCCTACCTGCCCCAGTCTGGCCATATGCGAAAATGCACACGTTATACCCATCTAATGCACTTTGCACAAGTAGTGCGACATCTGTAAATATTTCTTCTTGCGATGAGGTATCACCAAATACACGATCAAAAGTATATGGCACATTTTTGTTACAATCCTGAAAATTAAAATATATTACCCATATGAAGCACTATTAATTTTCCACCTTAAAGGTTGTATGTGATTAAAAACTTTAGGATTTGCATTACACTACAGTCTTTATTATTCTATCATAGCATAAACCCATTATTAACTATAGTCTGGAAAATAAAAATGGGCTTTAAAGCCAGTTGACATTAAGATTATTAATATCCATAAATCTAGTTCAGAAACAAATTTACAATCAAACATAAGTCTAAAAAAACAAAAATATACAAAGAAAATCACAGATGTATCCAAATAAAAAAATGTACCAATATTACATAATATATGGGTTAAACATTCTTACATTTGTTATTTCTATTGATTTTTGAGATGTTTCTATATGTGTGTTGTCATTGCCGTCAAGAATTTCTTTCTTCAGTAATGGTCGTACACGGCAAAACACTCGGATATTACCCTGGATTAAGATTTCCATAAAACAACAGTTGGTGTTTAAAAGAATTTAAAGAAACTGCACAAGACAACTTTCAAAAAATAAATCAAGTGGATGTAATAAAACAAAATGCTGTGTTATTTTAGGAAATTGTATTCTTATGAAAGAATTTAAACACTTATTTTGCTACACAGACATGGCTGCAAGCAAATGTTTGCCCCTGAATCCACTCTTTATTACGCCTTACCAATTGTTTTAAGTAAAAATAAAAATTCTAGTAGCAATACCAACAAATGCCTAAGTCAAAGTAACTTATACACAAAGAAATTTGTAATTAATCCCATATAAATATAATTTAATTTTTAATATTTAAACAATGTGTTTGTCCAATAAGCATCACCGAGTTGATGAAACGAAGTGAGTGACATCGCCTCATGAGAAAAATAACAAACCTACTTTTAATTCTTGAACGACATTAAGCAACTTTCTTCTTTCCTCATTGCCTTCTCTTAACTCAATGTCCAATTTCTCAGCAATCGATATCTGGTTATCCAATTTTGATTGTGTGGTCTCCAAGAAATCCTGTATAAATAAGATATGAAAGTGCTGAATAATATAGTACATTGGAAACAATTATATTTCCTTTTCAACAATGCTCATATGCAGGTAATAAAACATTTATTAATCTTATTATGCTACAGAACTAAAACAAGCATGATAGGCTGTTGCTATTGCAATATTTGGTAAAGTTTAAAATTTTAATATAAAATATTTACCAATAAAATCGACTTTGGCCAAATGCGGAATTGGGTTTACAAATCAAAAAGATGGTGGCACACAGTAGCAATACTATGCAGAAAAGAAACTTCCAACTTGAGAATAATTACAACTTCGCAAATTTTGTTAACGTACCTTCACAGATTTTACTTCAATTTTGTATTCAGCAATTTGTTCAGAGAGAGCAATATTGTTTCTTCGAACTTGCCTGAACTCTAAGTCCAGCTCATCCCGGGATTTCTGACAGTTACGAAGCTCTTCAGATTCTCTGTAGAAATATATTTATATTTAAAGGGTTTTAACACTGTTTGTGCGGGATTACATCATTACCAGACATAGGTGCTCAGATCACCAAAAAAAGTGTTTAACGAAAAAATAAATGACAAAACCATATATTAAACTTAAGTGTCAATCACATGTAAACCACCACTATTTTTAAAACCACTTTTGAGTGCCCGTTATATTTTTGTGCATGTAGAAATTACCGGGTTCCCCGATTACCACATCACTCTCATCTTCCATTAGCTTTTGTATGTGCCGATTTGTTATTGTAACAGTGCAGTGGTTGAAAAGAAAGATTAAGAAGGACCAACTAAAAAGCACAACAAATTGAACTTCTTTTAGCTGTAGTAATATTAACCACCTTCGAGCTTAATTTACAAACTGGGCATGATATCAAAATATTAATTACCAAACTCTCCAGTACGTTTTATTGTCGACTATGCAGTTAAAAAATAAAACATAACAAATGTTGAGTTCCACTAACATGTGAAATTTTCTCTCCAGCTGTTCACATTCTGTTGTTTTATCTTGCAATTTAGCCTTCAGCTGTTGGATTTCAAGGTTGGAGGCATCGAGATTTTGTTGATATCGAGTGACATCAGTTGACATTGTCATCTTTTCTTCCATAACTCTTTCCTTTTCACTCTCAAGCACCTGTTTATACATGTATATTAAACAGGAATTAATTAGAATGAGCTTAGTAATACTGTTTTATATAATTTTCAAATTACTTCTAATTTATAAACATTTTTTTCAAATTTAGGTAGTTACCCCAAGTCGCATAAGTATATCAGAAAGTAATGATTCTTTCTGCTTATAAGCTTTAATTTCCTCTTTTGCATCATCAAGTTGACCTTTCACGTCCCAAGCTTTCCGCTTTGTTTTTTTTCCATCTACAAATTAAATCTTCAAAAGTTTGAGGAATGGGTAAAACCTCGGGTGGCAGCAATAGTTTTGTATAATACCAGCCTACAGTTTTAAACTGGGATGGCATACCTTCTCTACCATCTCCATATGTCACTTCAGGGTGGTGGTTGATTCAGTGCCAATTTTTAATACACTCTGGGTTTTAAATGTATATATATATTTTGCTTTTAATAAGTTTATTAAATCTTAACATTAACCATAGTCATTTAATATATCTATCTATGCAGAGTATAATAATAGAAAAAAAAAACGGTGTTTGTAATTACTCAGTAGTCCTTAAAAATGAATTCTAAACTTTTTTAATTATTCAAATTATACCATACCATTACAAAAAGTTATTCAAGCTGCTTTCAGGGTTCCGCAACAGATTTTATATATTTATATTCTACAATTTAGCCATATGTGATTTGGATAAAATGCTTGGAGAGAAAGATTATTGCATATTAATAAAGTGCACCTGTTGATGCCCGGGATGTTGATTGTGACAATGTGATCTTATTTGAAGTAGAATGGGTTGACGAAAGGGATGAATTTGGAGAAACTGAGAATTATATGTAACATGTATTAACCAATAACAACTAACTAAAAATAAGTACCATTACCAGGTAGGACAGTAAAAATATCCTTCAAACTTACTGTTTCAAATAAAGCCAACAATTCGGATTAAAAAAATAAGTTGCCTTAAAAATTGTCATTTCACCTGAATGCTTATTTTTAGGTTTTAAATTAAAGAAACTAGTACTGTTTATATCGCATTATTTTGGTTAATGTATAAATTTGCCATGTTCTGAACTGGGCTACAATGGACATTTACAGTAATGTTTCTTCCATTGTTATGTTACTTCACATGGGCAAAATATGACCAATACTAAAAGTTCCCGCTCATCTCTTGTTTTACTGGAAAATCTTTCACAAGTGACTTTCTCGATTCGCTAAACATTAATAACATGTCCTTCGAGAAATGTTTTAAATGTTTCTAAAAGAGCTTATGATCGAAATGAATAAACATTAAACA
>CH001390.1:163725-175881 GCA_000149265.1 Ciona savignyi | reverse complement strand
CCTAATCGCTAAATGGTGTGTTAATCACATAGTTTAAAACATCGGAAATCACCAAATTAAATTGTGATTTTTTATGGGACAAGTGTAAGATAAATGGGACAGGTCAATTTGGTACTGAACTTGTCCTACAGGACAAGTGCTCTTAAATCTTTGTGTAGAGCCCTGATTTATACTAAAATCTACTTAATTTTCCAAAAATCCAGTGTACTTATTATTAAATTACTGTATTTACCAAAAATCTACTTTATTTTCCAAAACAACACTGTACTTTTAAACAAATTACTCTATTTACCAAAAATCTACTGCATTTACCAAAAATCTAATGTATTTACCAAAAATCTAATGTATTTACATAATTTTACAAAATAGTGCACCATATACTTCTGCTTACCTTAAAGATTTATCAAGACTTTTTCCGGTGAATTCATGGCAGATGACAAATTCTTTCAAAACGTCGATGTTAAATTCATCTCTGTATAATGATAATCAGTATTATTATGAAGACATCTCTGTATAATGATAATCAGTATATCCCCGTGAATGGGAAAACCTAGGGGGGGTAACACACGGACAATCGTCAGATCACCTCGCGCCCACCGTTGAGTTACCAGAGCTATTGCAGTGTGTTGTATATGATAGACACGTTCCTTCAATTTAGTGGAACCCAATAATCCGCTGGGTTCAGGCAAAGTCCGTTAAGTGCTAAGGATACAACCAACTAGCTGGCGACCAGTTTAGAACCGGCAACCTTTCGGTTGAAAGGCTTCACACTAAACCGCCAGACTAACCGGTCAGACATGTCTACATAATGATAATCAGAATTATTATGAAGACATCTCGGTTTTCACCAAAATAAAGAAGAATTGTCACCTTTCTCCAAGATAATCTCCAATTGACGTCTTGTTTAAATGCTCCCCTTTAAATAAGAACTCTGCGACCGATTTAGCTGTGTTTTCTATGTGACCTTGCTCGATCAAGTATTTGATGCCCTGGAAATAGAAATAACATATAACATCGACATTTAAGAACCCAGTGTATTACTGTGGTCCCACCGCCGCTAATGTAAGGTATTTTGCTCGATATATCTGGCACCAATGTGTAATGTATTATTTGGTTGTTTTCAATATTTAAAGATCAAATTGAACACCGGCAATTGTGTATAGAACAGGGGTTCTTAAACTGGGGGGGCGCGCCCCCCTTGGGGGGCGTGAAAGCTTCTCAAGGGGGGCGCGAGCATGACAGTGACATATTGATGAAAAACAGCTCTAAATTACAACCAAACCTCGTATTTCTCGTTAACACTAATCCAATAGATTAATCTGTGACCTAGTTAGTTGTCTTCAACAAAGCCTCGAATTAAACGACTAGTTTCCCAAACACAGTTCCATCCTTCACATTAAACAGGGTAATGGCAAATAAATTATTGTTCTATTTTTCGTAAATTTGATTTTTGAGTAGGTGAGGCGTGAGCATGAATCACAAATCTCAAGGGGGGCGCGACTGAAAAAGTTTAAGAACCACTGGTATAGAATAAGCCTTGTTTAATAAGCCTTGTTCATACAGAAGGAACGATTAAATACATTATGTTAAAAATACACTGTGGATAATGAAAATGGGGCAATATCTTAATCTGAGAACAAAAAACTGAAACAATTAAAGTAAACTTCGGTTTATCGATTTTTTTAGTTCATGACAGAAAACTATAAAATGTCATTTGTGAAATTTGCGATTTGTGATATTTTCAATAAAAAGCTCAGGCTTTACTGCTGCTGTGGTAGATCTATGCCATTACTGAGTTAAATTATGATGTAACCATTAATTACGTAATACAATATGTGATATAATATCACCACATAAGTGATATCACCATAACTAAGTGGTCTATTTATACTCATCTTATTCATAAAATTTCCCATTAGATATTAGTAATAAAATAACCTTTCAAAGATGAAAGCTGATTGATAGACACCCAAAAAGTTGAAAGATAAATTGTGACTTACAAATTATGAAAATGTCAGACCAAATTATCATAGGCCTAGAGTCTAAAATCTATTAATAGTTTATAGCCTCACCAAGTCAAAAGTTCTGCTGTGAATAATAAAAAGGGTTTTGGATCAACCTCTGATTAAACAGTTGTTTTGACAGACATTGCCCAGGAATTAATGGCTGGTATTAAACAAGTAGTAATGTTTCAATCATACACAACATATTGCAATAGCTCCAGTAACACGACGGTGGGCACGAAGTTATCTGATGATTGCCTGTGTGTTAATTCCCCATTTAGGGCATAAATATAAATAACATGTATCCGCAAATTACACATTTCCTACCTTCTTAGCATCTGAATTAAACTTCTTTCTCCCAACAAGAACCTGATTAGCTTGATTGGTTGAGCGACTGAATAGAAAAAGTTAATGTTAAAATTTTATTGATTATTGGATTATTTGTATCCTGTGGGTGAGAAAATTCCATTAAGAGTTATCAATGTTATCAATGGATGACTTATTCGATGAAGTAATTGCATATTATTTGTGTCCTTAGGACCAGAATCCAGTAGTTTTAGAAAATGTCTGCAAAGTGCCATATGGATAAAAGACTAGTAATCAGAGAGTTAACAAAAACCTTTTGGCTTGGGATCCTATGATTTAACTTTCAGCCATATAGGACTTCCAATTTTGAAATATATAAAATCAACACACTGTAAGAGCTCCAGCAACTCGACTGTGAGCATGGGGTGTCTTACGATACCCATGGATAAAGCCTGGCTTGCCACCCACAAGAATATAAATAACCCAACCATCCACACACTGTAATAGCCCCATCAACTCGACTGTGGGCATGAGGTATTTTACTGTGCTCGATCGTGGGCATGAGGTGTATTACTGTGCACCACAGCAAGCCACTTTACATTGCTCAAACTCAGTGATATCTAATGAGTCGTCCAAATTAAAAGTCATGTCTAATTACTGTAATAGCTCCAGCAACTCGACTGTAAGGTGTAATACTGTGCAATTAAGCAGGTTACTTTACATAACTCTAACCCAGCTCTAATCTAATATCTCATTCAAATCAAAAGCAGATGATGAAATTAACTCACGTTTCATCTGTTTCTTCCATTTGTTCGATCTCAACATCTGCATCTCGGATCTCATCTTTCAACCGCTAGAGGGGGTAAATCGAGGCTATCAGTTCAAGTTCAACCAACAAAAAAATAAGTAATAAATAGGATAGGGATAGGATGCACATTTTTATCCCGGTGAATGGGAAAACCAAGGGGGTTAACACACGGGCAATCGTCAGATCACCTTGCGCCCACCGTCGGGTTATCGGAGCTATTGTAGTGTGTTGTGTATGATTCACACGTTCCTCCAATTTGGCGGAACCGATTAATCCGCTGGGTTTAGGTAATGTAAAGTGCCTTGCCCAAGGACACAACCGACTAGCCAGCGACAAGTTTCGCATCTTCAAACTTTCGGTTGAAAGGCGTCCCACTAAACCGGAAGACTAACCGGTCGGAATAAAAAATTATAAAATACCTATTAACACAGAAAGCAGAAAAAATAACAATATTAATGGACTCATCATGGGAGAAAACTAAAAGGAGGGAAAGCGGGAAACCGGGAAGGAGGGAAACCGCACATTAAAATGAAGATTAAGACATTAGAGTTAGTTTTAAACATGAGGTTGGAGTTAGGGTTAGTTCTGGGGTCGAGATTAGTGTTCAGGGGACGGTTTAAATTAGTTTTCGTAATTTTAGTGAGCAGTTTCCCTCCTATTAGTGTTGGCCCTCATCATGCTAGGTTAGGAAACAACGTATGCAACCGTTATTTAATTTATTCAGTTCCGGTTTGGGTTCAATTACTTGTGAATTATTAGAAAAATATATGGATCTGGTTCTGTTCAGTTTTGGATAAAACTAATCAAATTCGGTTTAGGGTTCTAGATCTGCTTTATTGAAATAAGGTGATTAGACATACAACGTGCATACAGTAAACCCAAAATACTTAATTTAAAATTATTCTATTTTATAAAAATTTGGGGATTGTAGAAGTTAAATAATCGGGCTGGTTGGTCTAGCGGTTTAAGTACGTCGCCTTTCAATCGAAAGGTTGCAGGTGCAAAACTGGTCGCTAGCTAGTCGGTTGTGTACTTGGGCATGCCACTTTACGGACATTGACTGAACCCAGCGGATTAATGGGTTCTACCAAATTGAAGGGACTTGTCTATCCAACACAATGAAAAAGCTCCGGTAAACCGACAATGGGCGCGAGGTGATCTGACGATTGCACTTGGTTTTCCCATTTACGAGGATAAACATTATTATCCTATCCTATTATTTTGAGTTCTTAATTGTTACAAACCTGAATTTCCTCAAGCAATATTTCCTTCCTTCTCCAAATCTCTTTCAAAACTTCACAATCAGCTTCATCCAGATCTGCTACTGTGGACAACATATCTTTATAAAGTGATATTTAATGAAATCTAAAGATATTTCGATGTGGATTAATGGATTGATTGAATACTGAAGCAATGTTTGCAACTGCATAATTTAAATCACATGAAATAAAAGCAATTTATTGTTTGATTTGACAAGATAAACACATTAATGGAATGTATCGCATGAGCGATCGTCAGATTACCTTGCGTACACAGTTGGGTTACTGAAGCTAGTGTGGTGTATTGTGTTTGATTAGGGTGTTCCTTTGAATAGAATACAACTTTTATTTTTGTTTCTTTCGCTGCAGCGTTTACCACCAACAATTTGAAAATACATGTCATATATATATACCAAAACAAATATGGTGTTAACTGAAATCCAACAATTAACAAACAAAAATGTGGCAAGAAACTACAGAAAAACAGGAAGGCACCCAGAAAACTAAAGTATCTAGTTTGGTGCCTTCCTGTGATTTAAAAGAACCCATTAAACCACTGTTTTCTGGCCCGTATGGAAAGTACGTCAATTTTCGCCGAGATCTCGAGTGTGCACACGCCAAATATTTAAGTGCGCAGTGTGCAAACGTCCAAGAGTGCACACTTCAAGTGTGCACAAAATCTCCTTTTTTTTACTATTTTGTAAAAACTTTAAAAAAAAAAACATATTATTCAATCCTAAATCTATCGTATCCATCAGCTAACATTTCTATCTACTTAACAAAAAATGTACTGACAGTAAATTACCCGAGGCCCAGAGGTAGGTTTACAGGTTTGTTGGAAATTATACGATGTTAATACTGCCAGCTCACGAGCATGTGTGAAATTACCCAAGTGTGCAAAGACGCAGGGAATAAAAAAACTCGAGTGTGCAGCTGCCATACTTTCCATACTGGTTTTCTGGTACGTCTAATAACTGCAGGATCGCTTGGAGCGCTTGGAAGGTTAGGGTTCCAAGTGCTTGATCGAATCACTCCTGTAGTAATTAGAGGCACCACTGTTTTCAGTAATGTCTGCTAAATGCCCAGAGAAACTACACAATAAAATGATTATTAAGGCTTGGGGTTAAGATTAGTGCTTTGGTCAGGGTTGGAATTAGTTTAAGTAAGTAGTTTGACTCCTTTTAGTGTTGGCTTACACTTAAAAGCACACGTATTCTGATAACACCGTCATAAAATGTAAAAACAAACTCACATAATGCTGTCTCGTTGGTCATTCTTGTAGTTGATTTAAAATCACGATATTTTGTTCTTTTTATCCAATAAATCCAAAGAAAACAATAATAAACAATCGACTCACCAATCCAAACACTTTCTAACTATATTTACTTCCTACTTGTATAATATAGGCACTTAATTGCCCGTTTTACTGTCTATTGGAACAAGAATTTGAGAAATTGATGTTTTGTTAATCTTCACAACACAAAAACATACATTTTAACAATAAATTAAATAAAATTTTGCAGAATAAATATTATAAGTAGCAGTATATTTTGATTTCTTCCTAAAATATTCTTAGTAAATAGAAAATCAATATCTCTCAAATGACACTTTATAAGCTACAAATATAACGACCGATAAACAAGAGAGCCATTAAATAATAAGCTTTCTATATAATATAGCCTTTCGGGTTGCGTAGCTTATTTCATTACCATTTATATTTATAATTTTTCTAAATTAAAACAGAAAATTAAAAAGAAGAATATATTTATTTATAGCCTGTTAACTTAATGGAAGCACGTCGGACCGTTAACCTATTGGTTGTTGCATTGAAACCAGTCGCTTTCTTTCGGGTATTTATTCTTAGACAAGGCAATAAGAAGACGTTTAAATAATCCAATAATCTAATAGGGCGTTGCACTTAAAATGCAGCAATAAAGTTTTATGTTACTTACCAGTTTGACCGACGTTAATAATTAATATCCCGTTTATTCGGGAATCGCGTGACGGTCGGCTATTTACACCATTTTTATTCATTAACGTGACAGTGCCTGATCCCAGCGGATTAATAGGTTTTACACAACATACTGCAATAGCTCTGGTAACTCGACGGTGGCGCGAGGTGATCTGACGATCGCCCGTACTGTGTTATTGCATTCGCCCTACCGCCGGTACTTGGTTTTCCCTATGATAAACATAAATATCCTATCTTAACTGTTCTAATTTTAACGCCGATGTTAACAAGGCCGCTTTACAACTTTGGTTTGAAAGTTGAGTTGAACGAGGCTGCTGTTGGTTATAAAAAAATATTTTGGTGAATCCAAAGTGGGCTGCATTGAAAGTTACAATTAGCGCCAACCAAATCAAATATATGTCTGGGTTTGATAGAATACGTTTAATTGTGCTTTTGTTGCACAAATTGTGCTAATCATAAATTGTTGAAAAAATCTTTTTCCAGGATTTGCAATCTTTTTGTAACAACTGAGGAAGTTGTATACCTGAAGGGTGGGCGAATCCCAAGTTCGTGTACGAAGCCGATGTTGGCGACATCTGTATATGATGTGTCTACTCACTGGATGTAATAAATGCCCCGAACTTTTTGAATCCTAAGTATTTTTCCCCTATGTAAGCTGGATGTTCATGTTTATCCCCGTGAATGGAAAAAAGCAAGGTGCGTTAACACACGGTCAATCGTCAGATCACCTCGCGCCCAACGTTGGGTTACCAGAACTATTGCAGTGTATTGTGTATGGTTCACATTAATTTAGTAGAGCCTATATTAATCCACTGGTCTTAGGCGATGTCTGTTAAGTTTCTTGCCCAAGGACACGACCGACTAGCTAGCGATCAGTTTCGCACCTGCACCCTTTCGATTGAAAGGCGACGCACTTAACCGTTAGACTAACCGGCCGGATTTACTGACGTGTTTTAACTGCTGTAGTTTTGCCGTTTTATCATGCCCCCTTAACTCACAATAACTGTATTCTCTATTGTAATAAAAGAACGAAACACAATATTGAATTCCTCCGTTTATTGAAAATACTGGAACAATATACTGTTAAAAATCATTTTCCGGCATTGATCAAATATATAAAAAGAAGTCAACAATTCACTTTTATGCAATTGGCTAAACTCACTTTGATAAAAACATCACATCCTAAAAAATCAAAGAAAAATAATAACTAACCCTGCAAAATTTACAGCAACAAGAGTGATATAAAACCAAATTACAGTGAAATATGGAAAAACTTAAAATCACGAACTTATGTTCGACAGTAGTAAATACAGGATTGTGTTTTACGGTTAAAACTGCGACATGATTTAAACAACATATATGTCCGAACAGTGTAAACTTTAGCCTTGGCTTAAAATGAAATTAATTAATTTACATCGCCTTAAACAGTCGTTCGTATAAACTTGGTAATCATGTTTGTCTTTAATGTGGGAAAACCCGAATGTGTTAAAACTTGAGCAATCGTCCAATTACCTCGTTTAATGTCAGCTCAGTAGAGACAGTGTGGTGTATAGAATGCAAAACGTTTTCCCTGCAATTTAAATTTTCACCTGGCGTTTATCGAATAACAAATTATCAAACATTGCTTTGAGCATTTGTGCATCTAATTGACCGACTATATATATCCTCATATTGTTAAAGTCTGAAAAACTTGACAGTGAGCATAAGTCTGTAAAGTAACCATGGGGAATACCCATTATTAGCTCCTGAGAAGGAAATAGCCAAATGACGGAGATCGTGATATAACAAAGCGCATTATGACGTCATTATGCTCAGGTCAATTTGACGTCATCAAATTCCTGCTCGTCGACTGCAGAGCTATTTTGGGATTCTTGCTCCTCGTCATCTGAAGGAGGATGCGGGAAGTCCTCCGGAGGATCAGGGATGTCCTGGGGAGGATCCTTTGAGTCCTCCGGGAGGAGGGAGGAGGAGGAATGATCGTTGGATGAGAAGTCGACGTGGTTGTTGAGAGATGCGGTCGGATGGTTGGATGGAGGGGGGAGCAGTTGGGGTCCGTTGCTCGCATCCGTGTTCCCCAGTGATGCGAGGTTGCTCACCATTGTTCCGCACTCCGATATCTGGGATGCGGGGGTTGTCAGTGCAAGGGTTGTCAGTGCAATGTTGTCGTGAATGGGAAAACCAAGAGGGTTAACACACGGAAAATCGTCAGATTACCTCGCGCCCATCGTCCGGTTGCCAGAGCTATTGCAGTGTGTTGTATATGATAGACACATTCCTTCAATTTGGTTGAACCCATTAATTTGCTGGGTTTAGGCAATGTCCGTAAAGTGCCTTGCCCAAGGACAAGGATACAACTGACTAGCTAGCCACTAGTTTCGCACCTTCAACCTTTTAATTGAAAGCCCGACGCACTTAACCGCTAGACTAACCGATCTGGCTAATCAACGTTATTTTCATACCAAGCAGTATAAATAACGAACACAACCACTGCTTCAATTCAAACCTGGTTTGCTTCCAAGTACTGCAGCACAGATAGATAGCAGAAATAAAGTTGTTCCTGATTCTGAATGATATGTGGGCGTTGTTCACGGAGATGTCGAGCCGTCTGGAACACATCAATCATCCCATCTTGTTCCAACTCATCAATCAATATTGACAAGCAGCAGTACACACCTGGGTGGTGGAGAGTGTTATATGGACATTGCCTGAACCCAGTGGATTAACGCGTTCTACCAAAAGGAGCAATATCTCCGCTAACCCGACAGTGGACGTGAGGTATGCTGACGATTGCCCATGTAAAAACGCCCATTGCTTTTTCCCCTTACATGAGGTTCTAGATGGTGATTGCTATTCGTAAGTGCATCTAACAAGCTGCTTTTTATTGGTACTCATTCAATACACATTAGATACCAATGGATGACGTTGGTGCAAGCAGCTGAAAGGTTGTGCATATGAAACCAGCCGCTGTCTACATCGTTGTGTCTTTGGACAAGGCTCTTAGCTTATATCACCTGAACCCAGCGGAATAATGGGTTCTACTAAATAAACGAAAAGTGTAATTTACACACAACACACTGCAATAACTTCGGTAACCCGATTGTGGTAGCCAGGTAATCTGACGAATACTTGTTCATAAGCATTTTCCCAACCATGTGAACAAATCATAAATATTCTATCCCTGGTTTACCACCTATTGACCCATACCAATGTAACCCATGTGTTAAACCCTTGCGTTTTCCCAACCATGTTAATAAAGCATCAATAACTTATCCACCCCAACTATAACCCCCTCACCAGTACGTCCACCCCCACTACTACAGTGGACCACGGTTGCAGTATGAATCTCCCCCTTGTTAGTCTGCCCCACTCTGTTGATGATCTCCAGTAACCCTTGTGCGTCGCTTGGTGACCCCGACCCAATATCAGGCCACGCTTGGTAGTGGAACTGTCGGACCGTGCGCGTCTCGTTTGGATCCTGGGAAGTTGATTTATTGCATCGGTGAAAAGATGCCCGGCCAGTTAGTCTATCGGTTAAGTGCATCGCCTTTTAATCGAAAGGTTGAAGGTACGAAACTGGTTGCTAGCTAGTCGGTTGTGTTCTTGGGCAAGGCACTTTACGGACATTGCTTGAACCCAGCGGATTAATGGGTTCTACCAAATTGAAGGAACGTGTCTATCATATGCACACACAGTGCACCAACCCGCTGTGGACGCGAGGTGTTACGTTTTATCTACATAGTTTTTAATCAGCCTACATAGATAGTAAAGTGGTAACATGTTAGCCCATCAGAACAAAAATGTTAACGAACACAAAAAGCAAACACGATCACGGAAAGTAAAATGAAAGATATGAAACCCCCCTCTTCCCCACCTGAGAGTTAGTGAGGGTGAACTCACGAAGCACGTAATCCACCACGTCATCATCATCCTCTGAGACAATGGTGATTGTTACGTCACCATGCTCCACTGTTGCCTCGTCAGTGCTCGGCCAGTATTTGTAGCAAGTGTTCAACCCTGCGATGGGAGGGAGGGTTATGGATATTTAGATAATGCTGACGATTGCCCGTGTTTTAACCCCCTTGGTTTTCCCATTCACTGGGATAAACATGAATATCCTATCTTATTCTACCCTAATTTTACAGTTAACCTTTCTTGGTCGGGCATTCGCCTGGTTTTTTCCGACAGTTTAGTCTAGTGGGTTAGTGAGTCGCCTTTTAGCCGAAAGATTGTAGGTTCAAAACAGGTCGCTCGCAGCTCGCTAGTCAATTGTTTGTTTGGGTAAGGCACTTAACGGCCTATATCCGTACAATAGAGATATGCTATGGAACATTATATCTACAACTATAAGGGTGGGGAAAGCAAGTTATCACACAGGCAAATATTAGATTACCCCACACTTACCATTAGGTCACCAGAACTATTACAGCACACACAGTATACTTATCTCCCTAACAAACTAAAAACCCCTAACCCACTAATCTCTACCCCATACCACCAAACTGCCCCTTTCCTAACCCTATTTTACCAAAATAGCTCGGTTAACTCAACGATAGGTGCAAAGTAATATGAATGTTTCCTGTGTAATAACTCACCATATATCAAACAACCCCCACATATTATCTTTACACCTAACTCCCCAAATTATCTTTACCCAACAAACCATAGGATAGGATTGGATATTCATGTTTATCCCCGTAAATGGGAAAACCAAGGAGGTTAACACACGGGCAATCGTCAGATCACCTCGCGCCCATCGTCGGGTTACCGGAGTTATTGCAGTGTGTTGTATATGATAGACACGTTCCTTAAATTTAGTAGAACCCATTAATCCGCTGGGTTCAGGCAATGTCCGTAAAGTGCCTTGCCCAAGGACACAACCAACTAGCTAGCGACCAGTTTCGCACCTGCAACCTTTCGATTGAAAGGTGATGCACTTAACCGTTAGACCAACGTGCCGGACATATCACCTTTCCCAATCTCCTCACATTACCGTCACCCCTAATTCCCAATCCAAACCACCCCATTAACCCCCTCTTTTCACACAACCTCATCCCACCTTTCTCTTCCAGCCGAGTCAGCATGACAATAGTGCTGAGTCGGCAGTGCCAAATCATGGCCCAGAAATCCTCAGCGGTCTCCTGCATTGGCCCCTGGGTGGCGATAAAGCTTTGACTTCTTTCAAATCCCTGGGGGGAGAGAAATAGTTTTCCAATAGGTTAGTAGAGGATAGAATATTCATGTTTATCTCCGTAAATAGGAAAACCAAGGGGGTTAACACACGGGCAATCATCAGATTATTTCGCGCCCACCGTCGGGTTACCGGAGCTATTGCAGTGTTTTGTATGTGATAGACACGTTCCTTCAATTTGGTAGAACCCATTAATCCGCTGGGTTCAGGCAATGTCCGTAAAGTGCCTTGCCCAAGGACACAACCGAATGGCTAGCAACCAAATATTTTGTTGATATTTTTGTTGAAGGAAAACTTTATCCGACATTGAAAAACATTTGTCGAATTTATCACAGAAGTATTCGAATTAAACTTTGTGGCAACGATCGTGCTTATGAACTACATAGCTTGTCTGTTTGGCAAATAATTCATTTTTTACACTTAAAAACACAACCCATAAAAACCTTTTGTATTTAAATAATACCACACACAATTCCAGTGTAAAAACACACTGTTTTTAATAAAAAGTAAATTGCTACTAGGAAATAATTTAAATATACAGATATTATAAAGGTTTTTTATACATACATTCGTGGTGCCAGCATGCGATCATGGATCCACCCTACTACTATAAATAAGTA
>CH001390.1:128756-145647 GCA_000149265.1 Ciona savignyi | reverse complement strand
ATTCGTTCATTTAATTTCAGTTTAATCCTTGTCTTCTGGCTCAGCAATGTCCGCTAGTGCTTTGCCCAAGGACACAACCAACTAGCTAGCGACCAGTATCGAACCTACAACCCTTCGGCCGACGCACGAACCCACCGAGCTATTCGGAAGTACTAATATCACTGTCTTGAAAGCAACTAATGCTGGTGATTTTGCAGAGATATGGCATCACAGTAAGTTATTAAACATCATGGTTAACGGCATAATATAGGTGTGGCCGATTGGAAAAGATACCGATACAAATACCGATTTCAATATAAAACGGTCCTATTGATGAACCCATCATGGATTCGAAACTTGGCCGGTTAAAAAAGACTAATTACATATATTTCAGTATATTACAACTTAATAATATTTAAAATCAGCCCCAAAGCAGACAACTGACTTGATACTTACTTGTTATATTGTTTGTTGTTACAATTGACGATGGTGCGGTTGATCTGAGTAAGAAAACATTTTTTACTTGGCCGTGGTTACTTAAAAGTATTGACTGTAAACAGGACATTACACTGTGTGCTTATATATGATGGTTTACTCATGTTTATCTCCGGGATAACAAAACGCAAAGGACGTTATTACATGTTGATTACATCATTTCGCTAAGGATATTGTCGTCAGATTTATCTAACGCCCGTTGTTAGGTTAGGTGAGCTATAATTTAGTGGGTTTACACGATATCCGTTACTCAAGGATACAACCGAATAGCTAGCGACCAGTTTCTAAGCTGCCACCCTTCGATTGAAATGTAACGCACTAACCCACCAAGCTAATCATTCGTACACTGTACAGCAACAGTTTCCCATTTAAATACTGTTTAATTAAGATCCTTTCTAACTTTTTCCAGATTAATAACGCTCGAATGTATTTTATATCGTTAGTTTTGCGTTTACTTATTTAGTGTGATTATATTGTATCTTTATTTGGATTATTGCCGCGTTCTTTAAAAAAACATTTTGATAACCATGCTTTGTTTATTCCATAAATGCCAGGCAAATAACGATCAATATGAATGTTTAAACAAAATGGCGGGAAAAGGAAAATGAATGAAACTGCAATTTCAGTTTTAAAAGCAAATTATGCTTATGTTGGAAAGTCAAATTTTATTATTTTCCTTCTACTTAAGCGTTTGTTAAAGACGGTTCGTTTATTTGTTTTCTTTCCCGACGTTGTGACCACTTTTTGTTTGTTTTATTTGATTACACAGTGGAAAAATAGACTAAACATTTTTATGAGTTGAAAATGCATAATTTGTACTTGAAAATAGCTTTCACGAAATTAAAAAGGTAAAATAATGATACGCCTTATATGTTAAAAACAATAATAAAACGGTTTTAATTACTTTTGAGTCTTAATCACTTAAAAAACTTGAGAAAACCGTTTTAAGACATGATGTATAATATATAGTAGGGATAAACTATGGCCGGATACGCCAACGTAATTCTCTTACTACGTCACAGAGAAGATTGTTTGGTTTAAAGAGTCGGTTCCTTGTATATTTAATGAGTCATGCCATGTATTCTAATCCCTGTGGTTATATAAGCAGTCTTAAAACTTAATTTATAACGTTAATTTAGTATCCAATTAATATCACACTATTTTTACTTTAACTTTTATTTTACATAAGTTTTTATTTTTACATTACTTGTTTTAATGGCTGCTGTTTTTTCAGTTTCTATCATTTTTCCAGTAACATTAACAACAGTAGATATGCCTAACGTAAACAAAAGTAAACTAAACGTTTGTAGAGATTTCGTTGGATAATTTAACAAGGAAAAACTAATATATCATTCATATACTGCATATGTATATGGTCAAAACTGTAAAACCAGTATATTCCGAATTATGTGGTTTTTGGTAATATACTATTAGTTTCCATATATTACTAAACAACCAAAACTAGTTAAATTGAAGGAACGTGTCTATCATATACAACACAATGCAACAGCTCCGGTAACCCGACGATGGGCGTGAGGTGATCAGACGATTGCCCGTGTGTTAACCGCCTTGGTTTTCCCATTCACGGGGATAAATATATATTTTCTATCCTATCTTATCCTATCATCAATAAGTTTGATTCACTGGTTTAAAACCCAACAAAGTTTTGGTTTTTAATCGAATGGTCTTTTCGTTTGTAAAATTTCATTTACGAGATTTCGTTACGTGTTTTCAGCATTAAAACATAGAATCAACTAAACTATGTGGCTCCATATAAATTAACCGGTCAAACAAATACGCATGTAAAATGATAACTAAAAAACATAGTTTAGATGATTCGTTAGGCCTCTTTCTTAAGGACACGACTACCTAACGTCCAGATTTGAACCTTCAACCCTTCGTTCGGCTGAAAGAAAACGCACTAATCCACCGAGCAAATCAGCCAGACTAATAAAAATGATAACCAAAAACGTTTTTTGTAACATTACGAAAACATTTTTAAATAAAAAATTAAAATAACAGTCTAGTACAGCCGATTATTAATTCAAATTTGTTAAGGATTTAGGAGATAATATTTGGCGGAAAATTTTAATATTTTTTGTTTATTGTCTTTGGGCATCCCTCGTAGTCTCCAAGCAGACTAAGTCGGCCCATTTCGTGTTGGAGGATATGACGTCATTATTACGTCATTGCGCAATGACGTATTACGAAATTTTAATCCGCGAGAATTACAACATACGCTTTTTTCGATGCTAAAGAGTAAACATTTTGATAGAAATAACTGATTTTTTAACTTTTTGTTTTAATTTTATGTTAGGTTTGGTAATCATGTATAGGACGTACTTAAATTAAAATAGAAAATTTAAATAAAAAAGGTTTTTTACCGACTGTCGTTTTGCAGTTTTTTCCCGTTTTCAAATTTTTATAGATGGTCTTGTTACGTATTTTCATAAAAGAATCTAAATATAAACCCCCTACAATTTGATTTGATTTAACGAACGATTAATATTTTGGTCACATTTTCGAAAACGAATTCCCACCCAACAAAGCATAGGCCAATACATTGTCTGAAATATATGTCTTATTCTGATAGATGTTGGGGCGACATAGCATTCCTATTAATAAGCGTTTGACAAAAAATGGAAAAAAAAACGACAAAAACTATATGTGTCCTTTTTTAAAAGAAAAAAATATCCATAAATCGGATACGATTAAGACAGATTTAGTGTTTCCCCTTTGAAATTGAATATGTGTGTTTTCCAAAAAGATAAAAATGAAAATTGGTTATGATTAAGAGACTTACATTTCTGGTATAACAGTGACATTGGGCGAGGCGGTTTGATTCGCTGACAAGACCGATGAAACTGTGGAAAAGTTAGTTATTAAAAATATTATTGTTGTTAACAATTCAATTTAAAGCTAATTATGATGTAATAATGACGGATTTGACAGTTAAACCGTGTTTAGTATTTTTTAAGACAAAATTTATTTAATCCATGTGTTTCGTACAGCTATTGTTATAACACGGGGAATAGTCCAATTACCTCATGTCCACGGTCAAATGCATGAAGTTATTGCAATAATTTGTGTGTATAATATTAATACTTGACTTTTAGCGGTTAAATTTAAAAGCACTAAATTATGGTATGACTCTTAATTTTGTTATTTTTACCGGATAGGTTTTAAACTCTTGATGGTATTTTTACCAAGACCAGTTTTTATAGATTTTTATGTATATGTATAGGTCGCGTTAACCATTTAGCCACACGACCGTTCGCTATGCTTTAAATTGCGTGATAAGGCCAAACA
Source organism: Ciona savignyi (assembly GCA_000149265.1). NCBI lineage: Eukaryota > Metazoa > Chordata > Ascidiacea > Phlebobranchia > Cionidae > Ciona > Ciona savignyi. The sequence continues at coordinate 141,864 of CH001390.1, read as the reverse complement.
AAGGAAACAACCGAGCAGAAAGTGGCAAGGGTGTAGATCGAACCCAGCATCCGCCTAACCAAGACCTCGGCTCGTATTTGCCAGACGGTTAGACACTTTATCATCAAAATAATATCGCTGATAAAAACGTTGTTATATTGCCAAATGGTTAACGTGTTGCCAAAAAGTTAAAACTATTATATTGAAACAGAATGTTTGTGTGGCCGAGTGGTTAACACGATCGATTCATATACCAAGATGGTATTAAAAACGTATTTGTGACTAGTCACACGAGGGTTCGAAACTAACCCCGGCAAAAAACTGAAATACCGAAAAAAGTCAAAAATGGTGTGTAAGCCTATTTTCAGAACACTATACATTAACCACAGTCTACATTTACATGAATTGGGTCAATTGTGGTCAATCTATTGCAGTAAAACGATGATTGAATGTCTACAATACCCTTGTGTATCGTACAACCAAATTAAAAGAAAAAAAATCAATTTTAGACGTGATCAATACGGCATGGTCAGGAAAATCTATTTCGATACATGACGAAGCAACACGTAGGACTTCAGCATTATTCATGTTTATGTGAAAACTTATAAACACAGCGGTGTACATGAATGGTTATATAATCATAGATGCTTAATTGTATAATGACGCATATATAACATATTTACCCAATTGCCAGGTCCCAATACAATATAGTTGTGTGTTGTAATTTAAGTAAATGTGATGATACTTTTTGGGTAGAGCAGTTGTTCTTTAAAATGAAAACAAAAATATTTCGCACAAACCATTCTCAACAACAAAATGTAGGCTACAACGCAGTTTCTACAACATATAATCTACAACATAGTGTTAAAATTACAAAAACTTACTATTTACAACACAAAAGCAACTACAATATACTGTATATTATTATAAATTAATATCTACAACACACTATCTACCACTTACTATTTACAACACAATAACAACTATAACACATATTATTACATATTATTATTTACAATACAATAACTACAACATAATCTGTAAAATGTAAGCTGTACAAAACTCAGTAGTTCAAAACAAATATCTACAACCTCAATTAAATTAAAATTTATTTTGTTTTATCAAATTTTGTCAAATCTAATTTACATTTTCAGAAGTTTAATTTCTCACCTTGAAATTGAAGTAAAAGTAAAATCCATATCATGTGTAGAGATAGATCCATCGCGCACACCGGGCTGTACAGGTTATACCGTCATCTATGTAGCTTGGCAGTCAACACCTGAATCCGACGCTGCTTCCGGGATAAGTTATGACATAATACTCACTTTATAAACGCTGTATAGTCATGCTGGGTAGCCTGCTCGCTGCTTTGTGAGGAAGGAAACATATTTTATGAGGGAAATCGAACGATATAAATGCACTTGACTGAGAATGTTAAGTCTATTCTAAAATATGGGAATGTAAAAAATAACGGTAATCAAGAAATTAAATAAAAAGTAATTGAAAATTCTTCATAAACTAAATGAATAAACTTCATTATCTTTAGTGATTAGTAGTAATTTCTGCACTCCCGTCATTTTATACTTAATGCCATTATGGCTGATTTGTGGCTATTATATATTTCCGTGTAATAATGTAATATACTGCCCAGAATGGAATTAGATTTCGATAAAGTTATAAAACGCCGATGTTATTATGCTATAGAATACGAATATCATCTACTTTATATGCTGATACATGCAAAGCAAATACAGTGTTTCACAGTTATATTCATCATACAGCTTATTGATAATCGAAATATTTGAAACCATAAAATCTCTATGTGGCTTAGCTACTTAGGCAAACTAAATGCAAAACCCTACGTAGCTAGATAGCTACATACGCCTACTAAATTTTGGCAATATTTTTAGTGTACAGTTACTACAGCCGACCAATACCCGAGTTCGCCAAGAATACTAAGGAAACTAAACTCATCATCGTTCACGAGATCATGGAAGTCACGTTTTATCACGATGATATATAGGATATATATGCAAATCGTTTATATGCATATAATATTTCATATATGATCGTAAAGCACTAATAGACTGATTGCACACGCTATATATGTCTTTACAGGGAAGTAAGAACGCATCGATACCCACAATCAGATGGTATATTTAGGCGTTTGTTCTAAAACGCACATTATGACGAAACAACCAAATATCCTTTCGCTCGCGATCTTGCTTATGTCTGTGGAAATGACTTCAAGACTCCAATTTTGTTTGTTATTATTTAAATATAAGTTTACTGTCGTAATTTGCTTTGTTATGCTTGTAATATTAGGTTTATGAGTCACCTCACTTTCCCTGTTATCCGGTGCCTATTCACTGACGTGTTTTAACTATTGTAGTTTCCCGTTTTATTCTGCCTTATTTTTTAATAACTATGCTTTTCTTGTTAAATGCAAAGGAGCGAAAGTAAAACTTTTCGAAACAAGAATAGGATATAGGGTAGGATATTCACGTTTATCCCCGTGGATGGGAAAACCAAGGGGGTTAACACACGGGCAATCATCAGATCACCTTGCATCCACCGTTGGGTTACCGGAGCAATTGCAGTGTGTTGTGTATGATAGACATGTTCCTTCAATTTGGTAGAACCCATTATTCAACTGGGTTCAGGCAATGTCCATTAAGCGCCTTGCCCAAGGACACAACCGACTTGCTAGCGACCAGAATAGTCGACCGGTGGTGCATAATCACATAATACACTAAGTTATAATCTTCTAGTAAATTTTAAAATGTATTTAAAGACATATATTTATGGGAATTGTAAAGTGTGCAAAAATGCAAAAATGCAAATTGTAAAGTGTGCAAAAATGCAAAGCTTTTCGTTCTCTGACGATGGTCGTCAGAAACAGCATGTCAAACGTAATTCTCGCCATAGAAACACTATATGGTTTACGGAGGTCTATTAAATTAAAAGACATTTATACAAGCCCCTTATGACGTTTTATTAAAATATCAGTTTTTTATATACAGTATATTTAACAGCATATATTTTTAAGCTAATATGTATAATTCTAACAGCCTAAAAACAGAAAAAAAGAATGTCAAATTTAATTCAAGACAATACCTATAAAATTTTAAATTTTATTTAAGACTGTTTATAAATTTAATTCAATTAAACTAAACATAATTTTTGAAAGTTGACGATTTTTTAAAATTACATTTTTCGTTCTTTATCTGTCCCTTACCAATTTACTTTATGACTTAGGTAGGTTAACCCAAGCGTTGCTATAAAACAAGTTTAACGCTGTTTCGGAGTTATATACTGAGATTGTGTTACAGTTTTATGCAAAGGATTCTGACTTAGTTACGTTTGGCGTACAAAATGCTTAGTACAGTCAATATATTCTATAAGATCTACATATTTGTTAAGAATTCCCTTTCAAGCTGAAAAGGGTTTCTAAATGCATTAACTTGCTTTGTATACTGAACATAAACACTAACTACAACTTGATATAGAACAGGCAACAGTTTTCTCTAAAATACATCATTCAGAAACGTTACACTGGTTCTGTACTAAACAGACATGTGCGGTAAAGGTCCGACGCTGAACAGACTGCAGCGTAATGCTTATCTATACAGAGAAGTACGCGCTTCGCATTCAAATCAGTTCGGCTGTTGTAGCATAGATTACTTCCTGTGCACAAATGAATTACTACGACCGTTAGCAAGGGTAGCGTTCTTGGGAATTTATTAGCAAGGATAGTCTATAGTAAGATGTGTTGAATTGCATTGGGTTACCAAGGTCAGGTCTCTAGTTGGTAATTTTCGTATGTTTTTGGATTAGGATAGGATATTCATTTTTATTCCTGTGAATGGGAAAACCAAGGGGGTTAACACACGGGCAATCGTCAGATCACCTCGTGCCCACTGTCAGGTTAGCGGAGCTATTGCAGTGTGTTGTATATGATTTTCATGTTCCTTTAATTTGGTGGAACCTATTAATCCACCTGGTTCACAAGGTATATTTGTAGTGTCGGTCGACAATAACACATCGGGACCAGGAATGTAGGTCAGAAAGACTTGGTTTAGTTTGTAGTTTTAGTTTGTTCAAGTTTGTCGTGGTGATAAATAATAGCAAATGAACCAAATTACGGAACAGGAACAAAAAAAGCAAAATAAAAAGGCCGTTAAAACACATCATAAAATTATATAAATATATAGCGGACGCGACCCCTAAACTGGTCGCTTGCTATAGTCGGTTGTGTTCTTTCGCAAGGATTTGACATTATCTGAGTCCAGTGAAATGATGGGTTCTTAAATAAATTTAAAAAACATATAAAATACACTGCAATATCTAAGCCCTAAGGTAACCAGACGGTGGACGGGGGGTGATCTGGCGATGTCACGATGGCCGCACGAAACAACTCAAAATCCCAACCAATATTGAACCATTTATTCTAATATTGAACCATTTATTCTAATATTGAACCATTTATTCTAATATTAAACCATTTATTCCAATTTTGAACCATTTATTCTAATATTGAACCATTTATTCCAATATTGAACCATTTATACCAATATTGAACCATTTATTCTAATATTGAACCATTTATTCTAATATTAAACCATTTATTCTAATATTGAACCATTTATTGTAATATTAAACCATTTATTTTAATATTGAACCATTTATTCCAATATCGAACCATTAATTCCAATATTGAACCATTTATTTCGTGTCTTTTATGCGATCGGTTACAACAAGGGTGATTCCTGGTTTTCTTCTGCGGTCGGATCCAGGATATCAAATCCTTTAACGTTGGTGTCGGATGTCGATTTGCGAGGATTCACGTCTTTGCGCTCGGCTCTGGGGTTATGAGAGTGTTAGCAACCACAGAGGATACATATTTTAATATAGATGTATCTGTTATTCGAGACATTAATACAGTTAATAGACTGGGTCTAGGATAAGTGCCTTGCTTAAGGACACAACCGATGACTTTAAGGCCACCGTAGGGTTAGCGGGGCTATTGTAATGTTACTTGCGTCTTTACACTTCCGTCTTTCTGCAACCGACCTATTGGGTTTTTACGACAAATTGCTAGGCAAGCCACTCACGGTAATGGGCCCAGTGATTTATTAAGTTGAACGATATCTACAGAAATCTCTCAAATCAACACATTGAAATAAGTGCGGTATAACCTGATGTACAACGAGGTAATTATACTGGTGAACTAATATCATTATGGATACCGCGTTTTCGTAACTAACCAGTAATGTGTGATCTATGCTATGAAAACAAATACGCGTAAATTAACTCGACCTAACACGTCATTAAAAAAGCAAATTATTATTTTCTACTGGGGTAAGGTTCGAACCCTTCATGGGCTTGTCATAAAAGACCATTTTTATATGGTCGGTATATATGTATCGGTCGCGTAAACGATAAACCACACGACCGTACAAGCTACAGATCACGGATTACTAAAATAAAACTCACAAATTCTCCACCGATGACGACCTCTTGACGTCATCTTCGTCATACATTGCGTTATCTACGTCATCAGTAGTCTTTCGGAGGCTCTGACGACGCAAAATCTCTTGGAGCGCACTGGAGCAAAATGTGTTCAGACGTAAGGCAAATAAGAAGGAGATTATACCGGCTGGTCTTGCGGTTAAGTGCGTCGCCTTTCAATCGAAAGGTTGCAGGTGAGAAACTGGTCGCTACACAACACACTGCAATAGCTCTGGTAACCCGACGGTGGGCGCGAGGTGATCTGACGATTGCCCGTGTGATAGCCCCCTTGGTTTTCCCATTCACGGGGATAAACATAAATATCCTATCCTATCTTATACTACACGTTCACATCCGAACTTACGAATTTTCGCACCCTGTACTTGGCTGCGAGTTGTGTTTTGTTTCTAGCCCTGTACTTAATTTCTAGGAGTTTCACAATTTATTATTAACCCAGTTAGCGAGAAAGTGTGTGTCGATGTTAAACAGAAAATTCTCAACATTTCTTGTAAAAACGTTCGTAAATGATCGTTTGACCGAATAGCTATAGTACAAATTGGTGTATCTATACCCGACCGGTTAGTCTGGTGGTTTAGTGAGACGCCTTTCAATCGAAAGGTTGCAGCTTGGAGACTGGTCGCCCGGTGGTATTTTTCCATCTACGGGGATAAACATGAATATCCTATCCTATATTGGTATATCACAAAATAAACGACGTAAAGCTTATTAAAACTTATTCGAAACGTGACCGTTTGAAAAAAGCGAACGGTCGTATATCCTCTATGATGTATTTAGGATAGGATAGGATATTCATGTTTATCCCCGTGAGTGGGAAAACCAAGGGAGTTAACACACGAGCAGTCGTCAGATCACCCCGCGCCCATTGTCGGGTTACCGGAGCTATTACAGTGTGTTGTATATGATAAACACGTTTCTTTGATTTAGTAGAACCCATATCCGCTGGGTACAGGCAATGTCCGTAAAGTGCCTTGCCCAAGGACACAACCGACAAGCTAGCGACCAGTTTCGCACCTGCAACCTTTTGATTGAAAGGCGACGCACTTAACCGTTAGACCAACGAGCCGGATTTACTATGTACAACCACTCACGGATCGATGGTTTGAACCTTTTTTTCATTTCCTTTCGTTTTTTGAACGATTTTAATTTGCTTGAACTCATTGATGAGATTAAGACATGCAGAACTTGAGTGGATCCTTCGAGAAGTGTCGGGTTTCTTGTTAAATGTTACCTGCAAGTCAGTAGTGTTGTAAAGATTTGTCCGACCGGTTAGTCTGGCGGTTTAGTGCGCCGCCTATCAATCGAAAGGTTGCAGGTGCGAAACTGGTCGCTAGCTAGTCGGGTGTGTCCTTGGGCAAGGCACTTTACGGACATTGCCTGAATCCAGCGTATTAATGGGTTCTACCAAATTGAAGGAACGTGCCTATCATATATAACACACTGCAATAGCTTCGGTAACCCGACGATGGGCGCGAGGTGATCTGACGATTGCCCGTGTGTTAACCCCCTTGGTTTTCCCATTTACGCGGATAAACATTAATATCCTATCCTAAAATGGACGAGTCGTCAAATTATCGCACGCCCATATTTAAAATGTCGGGACAGTTGTGTTTCGTTATTTTGGATTAGCCTACTTAAATATTTGAAAGATTTGATGGACTTTATATAAAATTAAAGCACAATAACGTTTATCTATATAGGCAAATATACGAAAAACTATATATTATTGCGAAACATCTTGTACTGTTCGTATAAATACCGGTAAAGATCCCCGGCGTCTTAGTAGATCTGCATCTATTATTCGTGCGCTATCGAACCCAGCGTGGCTTGCCCTTCTACTACATTCCCCGTCCACATGGGAAATAGACCGCAATTTATCCATCTTGGTTTGTTTGCTTGACCTGAATTTTTCATTTTTATCGTGGGCTATATTTGTGTATGCGTATTGTTACGTCATTGAGCTAATTAATATCAAGTAATGGGATTTTTTTCTACGAGTTATTCATAATATCGTTGGTTTATATTATTTGGCGGGTTAGTTTTAGTAGTCGAAATGTTAGCCGAATGGTTATGGATTCAAACCCCACCTCCAGTCGGAACTAGCCGGCAAAACACTTTATCAGACGTTGCTGCCTAACCCAGTGATTTAATGGATCGAATAGAAATTGTAGCGAAGTTTCCACGTTATTTTGTCTTGTGTATTTGTAAGGTTATCTGACGATTATCCGTGTGGTAACTATCATTGCATTTCCCATTTATAGGGATAATTATATTCTATCTCACACCCTAAAATATCTCCAGTAAAACCGACTATGGCACAGGAGTAGCTAACTGCCCGTGTCATTAAAACACTCTCGTATTAAAAAGTTGTATGTCAATTTCACTTTAATTGTTTACTGCCTTTTGGCATTTAATGAACATCGTTTAAGTTATGTTCAGATGAAACCAGCTCTATTTAATTTCCCCAATCCCAACTTTATATATAAATATTGTTAATCATGAGTTTGTAGATCAGGTTTACTGTTTGCGAGTTTTATATTTAATTAATTAATTCCAAAATGAAACTGAATGCCTAAATCTGTTCGGAGCACACTTTTTTGCTAAACAGAAACATAAATGATCCTTATTTTCTTACATCTTTAAAAAAATCGAAACTAACCTGAACAAGATAATTTAAATTTAAGTATCTCTGAACCGGTGCAGAAACCATAAAATCACCTGCTCGACTACCTAGGTTAAACAATAATTAAAGAAACGTTTCTGTACTGCATTGTGCAAAAATACACAAAAATTAAAAAGGCTTAAAATTAAAAAGGCTTAACAAAATGACTTACCAAATAAATTAGAATAAAGCAAAATCGGGAGTAGGGTAGCGAAAGCCATTATACAACACGTCATGAACATGGCTGCAAAGTCTTTGACGCAATGTTAAATCAATGAAACCCGAATTAACTTGTCAAACAAGGAAATAAAGAAGCAATGTGTGTAGTAACGGTGTTATTGAATTTTGCATAATGAAGTGATATTACGTCACGTCCCTCTCCTTAGTTCTCCTGTGTTTTAGTAATAATCGTTTCGCCTTCATTCTTAGTTAATCAACGCGCGTTTTCGTTGCTATTTAGGTCCTTGTGTTTTGCCCTTGCTTTGCCAGTTACCGTTATGTTGTGCTTTGTTTGTTTTAAACTAGGTTTTCCATTATTGCAGAAATAGCCTGCTTATTAACGTTGAATAAAGCTAAGTTAATCGACTTCTGTTGTCGTTTTCCGTTAGCGTCTCAGTTCAATTTATTCAACGTTAATCTCAATCTGAAATGGACAAGCAACTCTTACGTCCGAAGGAACTGAACATTGAGCCGGAAGCCCATAATGCTTCTGTTCACTTTACCTATTGGATGCGCACTGTGAACGATTTCATCGAACATCTGGATGAAGGAAGTCGCACCGCGACTACTGCTGCGAATAAGAAGCGCATCATTGTGAATTGTTTATCTCCGGAGGTGTACGCTCTAGTCGAAGATGTCGACTCTTTTGAAGAGATAGTTGCCACACTCAAACGTATGCTATATCAAGCGGAAGAACAACGTATATGCGCGTTACTTACTCGTAAGTCGCCACCAAAATCCAGAAGAATCCATTCCCGAATATTTACGAGAACTAAAGGTCTTGGCAAAGGCATGTTCGTTTTCTGACGCCTCCGCTGCCCAATACAAGGACGAGTTAACACGAGATGCTTTCATTAACGGACTGATTTCACCATCGGTTCGTCAAAGACTGCTTGAAATTGATGATTTAGACCTCCTTAAGGCTTCCGAACTTGCAGAAAGCTTGGATAAAGCGCAGCGACAGTCGCTAATAATGAGTAAACCAGTACCTCCGCTTGAGTCCGTCTCCTGCAATGAACAAGCGCCCGTTACTGACACTGCTACAACCAATGAAGCTGCCCTTGCTGCTACTAGGCGAAGAGTGGGTTTACCTAAGCGATCAACCGAGGTAACTTCATGTTTCTTTTGTGGTGGTATGCAACATCGCACCCGTTCTACTTGTCCTGCCCGAAATTCCACTTGCTATAATTGTGGTGTAAGAGGACATTTCGCAAAGGGTTTGCCGACAACGCGCGTTGATTAACTAAGAATGAAGGCGAAACGATTATTACTAAAACACAGGAGAACTAAGGAGAGGGACGTGACGTAATATCACTTCAATCTCCCCTAGTAAATAATAGATAATAAAACTTATAATGTCCAATTTCCAAAACGGTCGGGAGGTCGTCGATCACGCACGGATTTTCTGAGGCTGGTAGCTGGCGTATCGTTCACCGACGGGGCATCTTCTTCATCTTCTTCATCTCCCCCTGGAGGCAAGTACGCCGCCCACGTTAGCACTTGCTGTTGCTCGATTAAACGCTCCTCGTTTATTCGAATATATTCTTCCCAACTGTACGCCAATTGCTGCAGCTTCTCGTCGTTATAGTACAGACGATCTCAACTTCATCAATGAAGAGATCACCCGTCTTCTAGAATCCGACATCATTGAACCCGCTCGTTCCCCCTGGAGAGCTCCTTTATTAGTGATCTCACGCGAAGGTAAAAGGCGACTAGTTGTAGATTACTCGGTTACCGTTAACCGATTTACACAACTAGACGCCTATCCGCTACCAAAAATAGAAGAAATCGTCAACTGTGTTGCCCGTGACAAGTTTTACAGCTCCATTGACTTGCGTGCCGCCTACCATCAAGTCCCGCTGAGGGAATGCGAGCGCCATTTCACGGCATTTGAAGCTGGCGGAAAGTTATATCAGTACAAGCGTCTCCCTTTTGGTGTGACAAATGGCGTTGCCGCTTTTCAGCGAGCCATTGACGAATTCATTGAAATTAATAAGCTTAAGAAAGTATACGCTTAATCGACTTACTTGGATACCGTATCTCAAGCAATAACATTCAGCCCGACCCTCGTCGCTTACAAGCCCTGGTCGATTTACCTCCACCTACCAATTCTAAAGAATTGAAACGCGTTTTGGGGATGCTCTCGTATTACGCAAAATGGATCCAAAATTTTTCACTTAGAGTGCAGCCTCTGCTCAATTCGAAACTTTTTCCGTTGGACGAAGCCGCCATTCGCTCATTTAAAGATCTGAAAACCGAACTTGGTAATATAACACTTGGTGTTATCCGCGACGGTATACCTTTCGAAGTTGAAACCGATGCTTCTGACGTCGCTATAGGAGGGGTCCTTTCACAAAATGGCCGACCAGTAGCTTTTATGTCTAGGACACTCAATAACAGTGAGAGAAATTATCCTGCAATTGAAAAGGAAGCAACTGCAATCATAGAAGCTGTTCGCAAATGGGCGCATTTTCTTAAAGGTCGGTCCTTCACTTTGATTACGGATCAAAAATCAATAGCATACATGTTCCTTCGTACCAACCGAGGAAAAATAAAGAATACCAAAATCCTGTTATGGAGGCTGGAGCTCGGACAATACTCCTATGATATTCGACACCGACCTGGTCCCCAAAACGTCGTACCCGATGCCCTGTCACGAGTGTGCGCCTCCTCTGGATCTGCTTCAGGATTAGTTAACCTACATGAAGCTATGGGACACCCTGGATATGTGCGACTCTATCATTACGTTAGAAGTCGAAATCTGCCTTACACAAGCGAAGAAACCAAATCTGTTGGCAAAAATTGCAGAACTTGCGCTGAATTGAAGCCTCGTTTCCATCGTCCTCAACCTCGCTCATTGGTGAAAGCCATGAAGCCATGGGACAGAATAAGTATGGATTTTAAAGGACCTGTACAAGGGCGAAATCAGTATCTACTGGTCATTGTAGATGAATACAGTCGCTACCCGTTTGTTTTCCCCTGTAAAGACATGACCTCTCGCACCGTTATCGGATGCCTCTCGTCTCTTTTCTGTCTTTTCGGCTTCCCAGAGTACATTCACTGCGACAGGGGTACATCTTTTATCAGCAGAGAAACCCGGCAGTTTCTAGTCACCAGAGGTATCGCGACCAGCAACTCTTCACCATATCACCCTCAAGGAAATGGGCAATGTGAGAAAACAAACCAAACTGTTTGGAGGACTGTTAAACTCATCTTGCATAGCCGTGGTCTGCCCCAAACTCGCTGGGAAGAAGTTTTGCCCGAAGCACTTCATGCAATCCGATCCCTGCTGTGCACGGCTACGAACCAAACACCTCACGAGCGGTTCCTTTGTTTCCCAAGACGGGCGATGAACGGTACTTCAATGCCAACCTGGCTTCTAAACCCAGGGGTGGTCCTGTTGCGGAGGTTTGTAAGAACAAAAGGTGAACCTATTTGCGATCCGGTAACTCTTTTAGATGCTAATCCATCGTATGCTCGAGTACGTCATAATGACGGACGTGAAAGCACGGTGTCAACATCAGACATAGCTCCGTGCCCTGGGTCACCGGAGTCATTAGAAGAAGCGTTCCCCGTAGCTGAACCAGAAACCCCTGTGATCCCCGACCCACCAGTGCCTGATAACAGAGATGAAGAAGATGCCCCGTCGGTGAACGATACGCCAGCTACCAGCCTCAGAAGATCCGTGCGTGATCGACGACCTCCCGACCGTTTTGGAAATTGGACATTATAAGTTTTATTATCTATTATTTACTAGGGGAGATTGAAGTGATATTACGTCACGTCCCTCTCCTTAGTTCTCCTGTGTTTTAGTAATAATCGTTTCGCCTTCATTCTTAGTTAATCAACGCGCGTTTTCGTTGCTATTTAGGTCCTTGTGTTTTGCCCTTGCTTTGCCAGTTACCGTTATGTTGTGCTTTGTTTGTTTTAAACTAGGTTTTTCATTATTGCAGAAATAGCCTGCTTATTAACGTTGAATAAAGCTAAGTTAATCGACTTCTGTTGTCGTTTTCCGTTAGCGTCTCAGTTCAATTCTATTCGAACGTTATATCTCAATCTGAAATGGACAAGCAACTCTTACGTCCGAAGGAACTGAACATTGAGCCGGAAGCCCATAATGCTTCTGTTCACTTTACCTATTGGATGCGCACTGTGAACGATTTCATCGAACATCTGGATGAAGGAAGTCGCACCGCGACTACTGCTGCGAATAAGAAGCGCATCATTGTGAATTGTTTATCTCCGGAGGTGTACGCTCTAGTCGAAGATGTCGACTCTTTTGAAGAGATAGTTGCCACACTCAAACGTATGTATTATCAAGCGGAAGAACAACGTATATGCGCGTTACTTACTCGTAAGTCGCCACCAAAATCCAGAAGAATCCATTCCCGAATATTTACGAGAACTAAAGGTCTTGGCAAAGGCATGTTCGTTTTCTGACGCCTCCGCTGCCCAATACAAGGACGAGTTAACACGAGATGCTTTCATTAACGGACTGATTTCACCATCGGTTCGTCAAAGACTGCTTGAAATTGATGATTTAGACCTCCTTAAGGCTTCCGAACTTGCAGAAAGCTTGGATAAAGCGCAGCGACAGTCGCTAATAATGAGTAAACCAGTACCTCCGCTTGAGTCCGTCTCCTGCAATGAACAAGCGCCCGTTACTGACACTGCTACAACCAATGAAGCTGCCCTTGCTGCTACTAGGCGAAGAGTGGG
>CH001390.1:101409-121928 GCA_000149265.1 Ciona savignyi | reverse complement strand
GTGGGTGGTTAAGGGGGGTTCATGGGTGGGTGGAGTTATGGGGTTGGTGGGGTTTTGGTGGTCATGGATGGGTGGGGTTGGGGGTTGACAGGGTTTGGTGGGTCTAGCTGGGTTAGGCTGGGAGAGTATGTTCCTTGTTTGGGGGGTTGGGGTGGGTGATGATATTGTTGGGAATGGGGGATTCGTGTTTTATTCCTGTGAATGGGAAAACGCTGAGGAGAGTTATCACAACCAATTGTCAGCGGTTGTGACCTTGGGCATGGACTTTGCATGAACCCAGTGGATTAATGGATTTTAACAAATTAAAGAAACGTGTCTATCATATACAACACACTGCCATAGCTCCGGTAACCCGACGGTGAGCGGGAGGTGATCTGACGATTGCCATTCCCAAACATTTAGTTTATTTATGTTTAGGCATACCTACCATTTAATAATGTTACTGGAAAAATGGTAGTCATTAAAACAAGTCAAGTCGATGTAAAAAATAAAAATTCCGGGCGAAGCATTAGATATAAATAAGAATAATCTATTTGATATAAAAAGGCAAATCAATGCATTTGTGTACCCATCCGTGTAAGTTGCGACGTGCGAAATATTCCCTCGTGATTTTTCACATCACGATTATTGCTTCCTCCATCTTTCCATTGCATCGGAACCATATTCGCTCTTTTAAACCCATCCACCATCTTCCACAGACATTCCCGAATTGGAAGAAGCCGAAGAAAAAGCGGAGGCGTGACGTCACACACAATGCGCATCTTTTACACCCGAGGCAACGATAATTTAAGTGGGGAATCCCCGAAATCACAACTCCCCATAGATTTGTACACATGCAACCCCGCCCAGCAATAATTGAACGGAGAAATAAATTCTTCAAAGTTGGTTCGAAATTCGGTTTCCCGCAATTGTGCATTTTCGTCTCGAAATAAAAATCAATTTGTCGTTTTCTTTTACATTGGATCCCAAAATCTTAAGACGCTGTAAGGCAGTATTTTTTTTAAATGGTGCGCCACACTTGCATTTCCAAGATAACGACAGAGTGTGCATAGATCAAATACTACTACATGGTTAGTATCTAGTTCGTTCTTTTCCATTGTAACATTTTGAGTATTTAGCATATATTGTTTTGTGCAAAGTGCGCGCGTTCGTAATTGGTCTTGGGTACGCCACGAGGTCAAACAATTGAGAACCACTGTTGTAAGGAATGTGAGCTTGAAGTTATTGTTTTCGATGGGTGTGTAGTTTGATGGTCTTAATGTAGGTATTATATAATGTACATTTATTGCACATATACCGACTTATACAAAACGTTCTTCGAGATGAGTCTATATTTTTTGTCTTTTACGATATTGTATTAGTTAAGCACATGAGGCGTTAGCACTCGGGCAATCGGCAGATTACTTGGAATTACTTAATGTTTGCAGTTTGTTGTAAATGTTTCAGGGTAAATACGTTTTCCTCTCCTTCGAGAAGTTGTGCATTACATAAGTTGGTTCTACTACATTCTGTACATTGTATACGAAACACATTGTATTTTATTCAATCAATTAATCCACTAGGTTCAGGCAATGTATGAAAATTACCTTGCCAAAGGGCACAACCGACTAGCTGACATAACTGACGGCTGGTTACGAACCAACAAACTTTTTTTTGCATGCAGACGCTGAACAACCCAATTAGTCCACTTCAGGCAATGTCAGCTTATTGACTTGCTCAATGACTCAACCGACCAGCTAGCGACCACTTTCGTACCTAGAACCTTTCGGCTGAAATGCGACACACTAACCCAGTGCGCTTGGTTGGCCTAAACTAAGATTTGGTCACTGTATGATAGATAGAGAATAGGATACGACATTCTTTATATGAGGTCGGGCAAATGCATGGCTGTCATGAAGTATACAATTCGTTTTTACTTTATTACGCACATGTATCGTTGATAGGTTCATATAAAACAGAACGAAGAGTGTCCACAAATCTATATACGTCACAGAAGCTATTGTACAAAGGAACTGGTGTTAGTCTCATGACGTCAGGTTTTCGGATGTCGAATATCATTCCGCGTTTCCTCAACTCCTCTGACACCTAGCGGTGGAAATATATACCGATCACTTGCTTAGTTTAGTATAACAGGTTATGTGCAAGACATTTAAAGAGGACATTACATGAACCCAATGCAATAATAGGTTTTACCAAACCTAAAGGAACGTGTGAATCATGCACAACATACTGCAATAGCTTCGGTAACCTGACATTGCCTCAACCCAGCGGATTAATAGGTTCTACAAAATCTAAAGTAACGTGTGAATCATGCACAACACACTGCAATAGCTCCGGTAACCCGACTTTGACCGGCCGGTTAGTCTTGCGGTTAAGTGCATCGCCTTTCGATCGAAAGGTTGCCGGTGCGAAACTGGCCGCTAGATAGTCGGTTGTGTCCTTGGGCAAGGCACTTTACGGACATTGACTAAACCCAGCGGATTAATGGGTCCTACCAAATCTAAAGGAACGTGTGTAACATATACAACACACTGCACTAGCTCCGGTAACCCGACGATGGGCGCGAGGTGATCTGAGGATTGCCTGTGTATTAACCCCCTTGCGTTGACATTTTATATACAACCTACTGTTAGATTGGTATCAACACACAGAGACTCTATACCTTGTGCACGGGACACGAGAAGCGAATGGACAACTGACAACCCCTCTCCGCGAACTTCAACGGTGTAACAATATCCACAGTCACTTTGGAAGTTTTACTTGGCTCGGAAAAGTGGTGTTTTAACATATATTCCAAATACCTTTCAATATGCATAAATTTAAATTAGCTTTCGCCAACAGTTTTCAATTTAAAATATTTCAAACAATTAATGGATAAATGATTGGTTAAAATGATTTCGAAAGCTAAATATATTTTAAAGTGTACAGATTTAAAGACTTTTCGTTAAGAGTTTTCAATTTAAAAATATGTCAACCGACATATAGCTTTTAATGTTAATAATTTTATATTAGATTTTCGTCAACAGTTTTTAATTTCAACTGGGTTGTTAAATAAACCAACGAACCCTGTCAATAGAAATCTTTTCTCACGCAATCTTCGACCGCCAGCCTCGAGGAACTCATTGAGACTAGCAATCAAACACACCACTAGGAGCGCTGGTGGGTTGGACAAGCGGTAGGAATCAATGCCAGGGGCGAAGTCAAAATCGCTCGTCATTTCTAACCGGGTGCTTTCCTTATGACCCCACCAGCCTACAAAGAACACATGATGGACTTGTTAAGTCAGATGTAGCAGTCGGATAATTTGCTACATAAGTCAGTAGCTCATTTGGTTAAAGAAGTCAATAAATACAAGTTTTAAGGAGTTTTACACGGTTTACCCAGTTTGAAGTTTAAAAATAAAATTTAAATGGTAAATTTAGGATAGGATAGAATATTGATGTTTATCTTCGTTAATGAAAAAAAACAAGGGGGTTAACACACGGGCAATCGTCAGATGACCTCGCGCCCACCGCCAGTTTACCGAAGACTATTTCAGTGTGTTTTTCAATTAAAAGGCGACGCACTGAATCAGGCTATTTATTCAGCCGCACCAAAGTGTTTCCACCAAACCAACCAAGTCAGCAGCCAACAAGGTAAAATACGAACGAAACTACCAAGCAACTTATTCATCTTCGTGTTGTCGAATCTCCGGTGAAGAAAGGCGGCTCCGATGCCACCCGGACCAGAGTTGAGGTACTTGTATGTGCACCAACACGCGAAGTCCACTCCCCACTCGTGTAGATGGAGTTCAATGTTGCCCACCGCATGCGCTAGGTCATATCCGACCTGTGGTTAGTTTGTATCTCATAGCTAGTGACCAGTTTCGAACCTCCAAACCCTTCGGCTAACCCGCCAAGTTATAATCCGTCGGATATATATCATTGGTATGTTGATACAACACACCCCAACAAATGATTGTTAAAGGGTGAATTATTCTGCGAACATACTGTAAACCAGATTTTAAATCAGTTCTTACATCACGACTTGTAATACGCGGTTCAATATAGTCTTCATATTAGTTGCTAAATAAGACACGAACTAAAATATGTCCCTTATTAAAATGATAAGAACAATCCCTCTAAATATTCACTTAAAGACATTTTGAAAATGTAAAATCCTAGTATTTTAATAATTAAAGGATAAAACAACCCGAACATGATAACTGAACATGTTGTTTTATGATTGTAATGTTAAAAATTGGAACCTACGTAGCATCCTTTCTTATGGCCAGCTTCTGTTATTGCTTTCATATCAAACGCTTGGCCAGTAATGAAGTACACGCCTGGTAGCAAGATAAGCGCGATTGAATCTCCCTCTTTTTCGATTACTTCAATAATATCTTCCATACGAAATAACTCTTCATTCTAAAAGATTGCATTAAACTCGTTTAATAAATTTATGTCAATGTTGAACTAATGTGTGGTGTGTATTTCCAATAGAAAACCTATTCATGTTTATCCCAATGAATGGAAAAACCAAGGGGGTTAACACACGGGCAATCGTCAGATCACCTCGCGCCCACCGTCGGGTTATCCTAGCTACTGCAGTGTGTTGTATATGATTCACATGTAACCTTTACTTTGGTAGAACCCATTAATCCGCTGGGTTTAGGCAATGCATGTTAGGTCTACCCAAGGACATAAACGACTAGCTAGCGGCTGGTTTCAAAAGGACGACGCCGCTAATCCATCGAGCTAAACCGGTAGGACGGATCTTACAATATCTGGAAAAGCTACTTCTGTTACAAGTTGATTATTATCAAACACGACGCCCTTAAAAAACTTATTGCCATATTTGGTGACTCCTTAACTGGTATTTTAATTGGGCCTACGATCATATATGATCTTAAATGATGTCACAGTGATATATGTATTGTCATAAACTTAGAAATTCTAAATGACGTCAAAATAAAACTTGTTGATTTAATGATGTCACAAACACAAATGTATGGTCGTATAAAATGTCATAATAACAAAACAATGTAATAAACACGCTAAACTAACCTCCCGAGGTTTGACCAAAATCAAACTTTCGTCTTCATCATATCCAGCCAGTCGAATTTGCGACGCAACTACGTAATAATCGGACGGGAACGCGTTTTGTTCGATCAATATTTTGTAGCGATTTTTCGTCGGTTGGTAGAATGACGTCATCAATATATGGAGATTCGTCGTCAACGAGTTCATGGCGACGACCTTTGACCCCGGGTTACTTCAGGTTAATAGTTATTTTTTACTTTGAAAACTAAGGTTAAACTTTGAAAACTAAGGTTAAACTTTGAAAACTAAGGTTAAACAGTAACTAGGAAATATAAAAAAAACAATGAAAATAAAATAAAAAATACTTTGTACTGATACGGTTTTTATGCTATGCCTTATGCTTTTACAAAAGAATTACTTACAGAAAGAAGCTCGGAAAACAAAACAACATTTATTAAAACAAACGCATGATGACAATAACCATAAACAAACGCCTAATAAGAGTGACGGTTGTAAAACCCAAACTACCTAAACACTATGACTTGGTTATTATTTCAAAGAAAAATCTCACAATTCACACAAGATTTAGGCGATTTCCAGCGATCCTCTGTAAATTGTGTGATTTTTGTTTGAAAGTGTGTATTAACCAATTCCTAACTTGCCCCCGCCAAATAGCAAGACTAGTAAAATCCAAAAAGGGCGTAAACTCATGGGAAATCATCAGAATACCTTGTGCTCACCGTCGAACTACAGGAGCTATTGTAGTTGTTTGTAAATTAATTAGTTAATCTCATTATTCCACTTCGTTTAGACGATGTCCAAGTGCTTCGGCAAACAAACAACAGACCCATCAACACAACCTTTCAACTAAATGGGCAATCACGGTGGTCGGATATAACATCCAAGACTAATCACCTCATTCTCATAGCAGCCAACAAGTTCCGACAATCCCTTTTTAGCTTGATTATCGCAAAATGCTGACGGATATGCCGTCAGGAAACGACTTTCGTCTGCGTTTTGCTTCCAGTTTTCCAGAACCTAAACAACATTAATTTACAAGGAGTCATACATTTGATATTTCATACTTTATGTTTACACTTTTATGAAGTGTATCAGAAGAAGGAATATGCAACCAACTTAACTATGGGCACGAGGTGTCTAGTGATCCGTACCTAATCAGTCCGACCGGATAGTCTAATTGATAAGAGCGATTACGAGCGACAGGCACGATGTGGGGCCGAGAGAAATTGCTGTTTATACCCAGTTTCGTCTTTGGGCAAGGCATTTAGAAGACATTATAAATCACTGAATATAAACATGTCAATACACACTACAATATCTTTAGTAACCTGACTTTGAGCGCGAGGTGATCTAACGATTTCCCGTGTGAGGATAACCTATTAACTGTGTCAATATGATAAAAATAGAGTTCTCACTTATAAGGATATGAATAATCCAACCATCTATACACTGTAATAGCTCCAGCAACTTGACTGTGGGCATGAGGTGTCTTATGGCAAAGCCCACATTCCCACACAACAAGCTTGTAGCTTTCTTTTAACTTCGTCCAAACAACGACTCGGCTTAATGGTTCAAACCTGTTGAATGTGAGATTTAGTCGACTTTGGTTGCAAACCCAGAGAATGACCACAGAAATAAACACAATCGTTGTCTTTTGTTAAGTCACATTCAACTGTAAAAGATAAACAAGGTCACAATTATGCAACTGTAAAAGATAAACTAGGTCACAATTATGAGAACAAGTTTTGTAAAGGTTTTCAACTTTTAGTGTAAGGTAATCCAAGATTGACCGTGTGTTAGTGCCCCTTCGTTTTCCTATTCACCGGGATAAACATGATTACACTATCCTGTACGGTCTTGTTACCGATGTGTGAACGCAAAACAAATAAAATAATGATTACACTGTCCTGTGATTCTAACCGGTACTCACCGCCCGGATAGCTACAAAGCTTTGGAATTTCAAATCGTTCTCGAAACTTCGATAATTCATCTCCGTCGTCCAAGATCTTGTGGAACTCTTCATCATGCACGTTCATTCCATGCTGCGTAGCTAGCTCCACCAATACCTCGCTTGGCGTCTTATCTTTGTATTTGAAATCTTGCATGTCAGTCATATCTATTAACTCTTGTTACTTAATACGTTCCTGTGTTGCAATGAGTTACCGAAGCTATTGCAGTGTGTTGTACATGATTGAGACATTTCTTCAGTTTTACTAGAACCTATAAATACACCTCATCCGTTCTTGCAATAAGCTGTGACAGCAAAGCTAGTTCATCAGACTTGTTTAAGCTTAGTTTATTGTTTGTATCGTCATTCAATACGTCCATAAAGCATTTAGTCAGATTGAAGATACAGGAATATACGTGTCTGATAGAATTACAACACAAATATCCTTTTATACAGTCATTTTTATCAAAGAAACTTTTTTTTTATAAGTTCTTATAATTGCTTTTTTATTTGATTTTGCGGCGATGTCTGGCTGTACCTAATTGAATTAATTAATTCAAATATTTTAACTTCTGCTGTTTTCCGTCTGTTTGCCTTTACCTTTTATAGAAGGTTTTGTTGTTTTTTCGCCGTACTAAAGATAAACTCGTCTGTATTTTAACAAGTACGCCGTAGCTTAAAGTTGTTTACTATTGTTGATCACGAATTGCAATATTACTGCTAAGTTTACTACGAAATGCCGGAAATGGTAGAAAACGCCAGTAGCACGTATCTACCGCACTCTATCTCCATATCAACCGTAACGTTTCGAAGACAAGTTATGTCCTTAATGCTAGAACGATAAGAATAAAGAGAGTTTAAAAGTCGAAAATCTGGTGGGGTGTGACGCGTTAAAATCGCTCAACCACAACCAGTTGTTCATGGACAGTCGTGCGGTCATAGTGATTCTTATTTGGATTTCTATGTAAAATCGCTTTACTGATAAAAACATCAGAACTAAATAATTTAAATTTTGAAACGAAACTGTAACATAACTGTTCAACTAATGATGAAAAAACACTTTTATTCACAGTTATCTTATTCTGAGACGAAATAACAGAGTTCAGACAAAAGCTACGTAATTACGGCGTACACTCACATACGATATATCTTTTTACAAAGATTGATGGGTTCTACCAAAATTGAACAAACGTCATAATCTTACAATATACATTGCACTAGTAGCTCAGGTAACCCGACGGTGGTCGAGGTAATCTGACCATTGCCAATGCGATTAAGGATAAAACACGAATACCATATTCTTTAACACTAAAATAACACTGTTTTACGATATCATAGCGTTGTCTGCATAAGCCATGGTTTACAGGTTGTTTATACTTTAAGTTTCCTGGAAACGGAAATCGTGTCTGTTTGAAATGCTTTGTTGCTGCCGTTTGCTGCTTGTGACAGCAATCTTTGATTTAACAAAATCCAACAATTAACGTTTAAGTCAAAAAAAAACAGTCTGCTAGCTAACAAAAGGAAGCATTCGCGTATTAATCGAATGTTTACCTATTGAAAAAATTCAAAATACAGGATAGGATATTCAAGGGAGCGTTTTTTACCGGACAAAGTTTTGAACAACATAGTTTAAACCATATTTTTACATGGTTAAGTTTGCACCTTCCTGTCAAATATGTGTATGTTATGTTAGCGTTTAGTGCGACGAATTTCATACGAAGGGTGCAGGTTAGAAACTGGTCGCTAGATAGTCAGTCGTGTCTTTGAAAACTTAACAGACATACCGGGCCTAAACACAGAGGATAAATGGATTCAACCAAATTATAGGTCATACACAACACACTGCAATAGCTCCGGTAACCCGACGGTGGGCGCGAGGTGATCTGACGATTGCGCGTGTGTTAACCCCCTTGGTTTTTCTAATCACTGGGATAAACATAAATATCCTATCGTGGGTGGTTTTAAACAAATGGCAATATCCTATTCTTGTACCACCTCCAACATTTTTCATTAAAAAAAACGTGAGTATTATCCATTTTATCGTTGATCCGCTGCCATATATACTGTTTTTTCACGCGAAAGTAACCAGTCGATTGCTTTGTTTGTTGGAAAGATATTTATCGGACATCGACTTGACCTCACACATTAAGGCGGTTCTATGCACTATAATAACTGTGGTAATTCAATGTTGTACACGAGGTAATCTGATGGCCTTGCGAGCTTACACAATTAAAACATGAATGTATACCATTCTTATCCTTTCTGTCATAAAATATTTATTGGTGCCAACGATCAGTAGAATATTTATTACCATATAAAATGTGCCCAAGCATTATTTCCAGTACAATTGCATGCAGACCTTCATCCGCTACCAGGAAACTGATTGAACAAAGTACAGATAAGTAGGCCATGTGCGGCATAGATCCGCTACATTAGATAGTGTACCGTACGCTACACATATAGATCAGATATAAGCCCCTAACGTTTCTCAACAGATATAAATGTTTACTTTTAGAGAATTTATGTTATATGTTTTAAAAAGGAAACTTGAGACAGTTATCATACGGGCAATCGTTGGACTCTCCCTTAAATGACTTAGGGAACAGTACCAGATGGGTGATCTTCAGATTACCTCAAACCCATCGTCGTTACTAGAACTATAACAGTCCGTTTTAATGATAAATTTAACGTTTTCGATCGTTTACGAAAAAGTTACGTCAAGCAAAAAGATAAGTATCGGATAAGATGTCACGATTTCAATTTGGTTTATTCGATATATAATCGTGTTATTGACGCTTGGCCGTGTTGATTTGCTTTTGTTGCTCCGCCCCAATATACAGATTACTATTATCCGTTCAGCTTGTTTATTCGTAATTGAAAAATCGTAAGTAGAAAGGTGGTTTGATAAAAACTGGTGGCCAGCTTGTCGGTTGTGTCCTTGAACAAAGTAATTATTGGAAATCGCCTGAACCCATTGGATTAATGGGTTCTACTAAAACTAAAGAAATATATCAATCATGTACAACACACTGCAATAGCTTCAGTAACCCAATGCAATACAGGAAAGTATTAAGTAAGGAGAGTAAATAGATATGACTGACATGCAAGATTTCAAATACAAAGATAAGACTCCAAGCGAGGTATTGGTGGAGCTAGCTACGCAGCATGGAATGAACGTGCATGACGAAGAGTTCCACAAGATCTTGGACGACGGAGATGAATTATCGAAGTTTCGAGAACGATTTGAAATTCCAAAGCTTAGTAGCTATCCGGGGGGTGGGTTTCGGTTGTTATAAATGCAAAGATTAGTTTCTTTGATATTATGATGTAAATATATCTCGGTGTGAATGCAAATCCAAATAATTAAATAACAAAAATAAAAAAACAGCAAAATTTTGTTCCAAAATCACAACACAATGTTAAACTGTTCCTGGCTAATTCGTTGGTAAAAAGTAGATGTTTAATTACTAGATCTAAAGAGTAAAACTATATAAAGTCTTTGTACAAAACTATCATCATAATTGTGACTCTGAGAATGAGGTGATTAGTCTTGGATGTTATGTATCCGTCAACCGGGTTGTCTATTTAGTTGAAAGGTTGTGGGATCGAAACTAGCATTTTGCGCATTTTGTGTGCGATCGAAATTTGCATAGTCTATGCCATAGACTAACCATAGACTCTATGGTTTGGTTGGTAAATAGACTTCGACGAAACTTTGTGTGAATTGTGTAAAACTGATCATCAGCGAAACCATTGATATTCTGTGTAGGCAGTTTGGATTTTATAAACTTCACCATTATAAGGCGTTTGTTTATGGTTATTTTCTTGGTGCGTTGTTTTAATGACTGTTGATTTTGTTTTCCTCTTGTTTCTGTAAAGAATTCTTCTTTATTGCGCTTGTTTCTGTAAGTAAATATTTTGTAATAGCATATGACATAGCATAAACAAAGTATTTTTATATATTTTTTATTTTTCTTGTATCTGTTAAATAATTTTAGTTTTTTAAAAAAAATAATGAATGACCAATGTAACCCTGGGTCAAAGGTCGTCGCCATGAACTCGTTGACGACGAATCTCCATCTATTGATGACGTCATTTTGATCGAACATAACGCGTTTCCGTCCGATTATTAAATATTGATCGAACATAACGCGTTTCCGTCCGATTATTACGTAGTTGCGTCGCAAATTCGACTGGCTGGATATGATGAAGACGAAAGTTTGATTTTGGTCAAACCTCGGGAGGTTAGTTTAGCGTGTTTATTACATTGTTTTGTCAGTATGACATCACATACGACCATACATTTGTCTTTGTGACATCATTTAGAACCACAATTGTTTCTGTGACGTTATTTATAAGAATGTTTATATCTTTGTGATATCACTTTAAGTTTATAAGTTTTTAGTTTTGTGTGATTAGGTTTTTTTTATGAAAACGTATATTACTGTTATATCATTTAGAATCATATGGCAAGGTGTCTTTTAGTCATTATTATTAAATATGACAATTCCAAGAGGGGGTCATTTATAAAAAATATTCAATTTCTAAACTTTTATTGCACATAACTGTATGTTAATATCATAAACGAGTGTTCACAGGTAATAAAATGATCAATCCACATATATTACTTCAACTTTGAGTTGAATTATAGATGGAAAACTATTCTAATGCAATCTTTTAGAATGAAGAGTTATTTCGTATGGAAGATATTATTGAAGTAATCGAAAAAGAGGGAGATTCAATCGCGCTTATCTTGCTACCAGGCGTGTACTTCATCACTGGCCAAGCGTTTGATATGAAAGCAATAACAGAAGCTGGCCATAAGAAAGGATGCTACGTAGGTGCCAATTTTTAATATTACAAATATATAATACCATGTTCGGTTATTATGTTCAGGTTGTATTTCCTTTATTATTAAAATGGTGTTTTACGGACCAAAATGCTTTTAATTATTTTAATACCGGGTATATTTTATCAAATATCCTAGACCAGCGTTTCTCAAACTGTGGGTCGCGACCCACCGGTGGGTCGCGAAAGGAATCTTGGTGGGTCGTGAAAAGTTATAGAAAGCTCTGATTAACTATACTGGCAATTTCCTATACAAAAATCAAGGAGAAATTATCAAAATTGTGACATCACACAATCTTGAATTGTGGCGTGATCCCAGAGGTGTGTTCCTTTGCAACGATAGCGTAACCTAGAAACCAACAACAACTATATATAAAGTTAAGTGGGTCGCCATAAATTGTGGTAATTAATAGTGGGTCCCAACTCTAAAAAGTTTGAGAACCACTGTCCTAGACAACTATATTGCTTAGAAAAATGCGTTTTAAGAGTCTTAATGCAAAAACTGTTTTCAACCCTCTTGTACAGTATGTTAGCAGAATGATTCACCCTTTAACAATCGTTTATTGGGGTGTGTTGTATCATCTAACAAATGAGATATATATCCGGCCGATAGTAGCTTGGTGGGTTAGTCGAAGGGTTGCAGGTTCGAAACTGGTCACTAGCTATGAGATACAAACTAACCACAGGTCGGATATGACCTCGCGCATGCGGTGGGCAACATTGAACTCCGTCTACACGAGTGGGGAGTGGACTTCGCGTGTTGGTGCACATACAAGTACCTCAACTCTAGTCCGGGTGGCATCGGAGCCGCCTTTCTTCACCGGAGATTCGACAACACGAAGATGAACAAGTTGCTTGGTAGCTTCGTTCGTATATTCACTTGTTGCTGGGTGGCTGGCTTGACGCGGCCAAATGAGTAAGAATCTCAATGAGTTAGAAGTTAAACCGTTACCTTTCAACCTCACGGTTGATGGATTGAAATTGATCACTAGCTAGTTGGTTGTGTCCTTGGACAAAGCGCTTAACGAACATTACCGGAACCTAATGAACTATTGGGTTCTACTAAATTGAAGAAACATCATAACAACATGCAACATATTACAATATCCGCGTAAGCTGATGTTTTGAAATTTTATAGGCTGGTGGAGTCATAAGGAAAGCACCCGATTGGAAATGACGAGCGATTTTGACTTCGCCCCTGGCATTGATTCCTACCGCTTGTCCAACCCACCAGCGCTCCTAGTGGTGTGTTTGATTGCTAGTCTCAATGAGTTCCTCGAGGCTGGCGGTCGAAGATTGCGCGAGAAAAGATTTCTATTGACAGGGTTCGTTGGTTTATTTAACAACTTAGTTGAAATTAAAAACTGTTGACAAAACTCTAATATTAAATTATTAACATTAAAAGCTATATGGCGGTTGACATATTTTTAAATTGAAAACTCTTAACGAAAAGTCTTTAAATCTGTACACTTTAAAATATATTTAGCTTTCGAAATCATTTTAACCAATCATTTATCCATTAATTGTTTGAAATATTTTAAATTAAAAACTGTTGGCGAAAGCTAATTTAAATTTATGCATATTGAAAGGTATTTGGAATATATGTTAAAACACCACTTTTCCGAGCCAAGTAATACTTCCAAAGTGACTGTGGATATTGTTACACCGTTGAAGTTTGCGGACAGGGGTTGTCAGTTGTCCATTCGCTTCTCGTGTCCCGTGCACAAGGTATAGAGTCTCTGTGTGTTGATACCAATCTAACAGTAGGTTGTATATAAAATGTCAACGCAAGGGGATTAATACGCGGGCAATTGTCAGATTACCTTGCGCCCATCGTCGGGTTACCGGAGCTAGTGCACTGTGTTGTATATGATACACACGTTCCTTTAGATTTGGTAGGACACATTAATCCGCTGGGTTCAGTCAATGTCCGTAAAGTGCCTTGTCCAAGGACACAACCGACTATCTAGCGGCCAGTTTCGCACCGGCAACCTTTCGATCGAAAGGCGATGCACTTAACCGCAAGACTAACCGGCCGGTCAAAGTCGGGTTACCGGAGCTAGTGCACTGTGTTGTATATGATACACACGTTCCTTTAGATTTGGTAGGACACATTAATCCGCTGGGTTCAGTCAATGTCCGTAAAGTGCCTTGTCCAAGGACACAACCGACTATCTAGCGGCCAGTTTCGCACCGGCAACCTTTCGATCGAAAGGCGATGCACTTAACCGCAAGACTAACCGGCCGGTCAAAGTCGGGTTACCTAAGCTATTGCAGTGTGTTGTATATGATAGACACGTTCCTTTAGATTTGGTAGATCCCATCATTCCACTTGGTTCATGTATTGTCCTCTTTAAATGTCTTGCACATAACCTGTTATAATAAACTAAGCAAGTGATCGGTATATATTTCCACCACTAGGTGGCAGAGGAGTTGAGGAAACGTGGAATGATATTCGACATCCGAAAACCTGACGTCATGAGACTAACACCAGTTCCTTTATACAATAGCTTCTATGACGTATATAGATTTGTGGACACACTTCGTTCTGTTTTAGAGTAGTTATAACCAACATAATTTTAAATAACGTTTTGAAACTCGGTTTTTCCCCAAGTGTTAATTTTATGATCCATTTTTAGTTCTTTAATTATCAGAATAAGCATGGACGTAGAAACAACAAATTCCTTTATTCTACTGTTCATAATAATACACGTGTTATACCCCCCCCCCAAAAAAATGACCCTTAAAACTTGTGCAAGACTTCAAGTTTAGTAATTATGGCATAGGATACAAATTTAGATTTATTTATCTTATTTTTTTGCGTAAAGCTGGTGACAGATATTTCCGGTTGCAAGGTCATGTAGAACGCGTTATTGAATCAGGTTTACGCTTTTAGGAGTCCTAATTGGCATGGCCATAGTTTTCTACGAAATTTAATTTATATTGCAAGGATAAAAGTAAATGAATCAATTAAACTGAAAAAGGGTCAAAAGGACCCTCTATACTGCACCACGGGAATTCCGTTAAAATATTAAATTCTTGAATCCTTTGTTCCGAAAACTAGGATATTCAGTTGGAATTGGTAACTCGGGAACACAATAGTTTTTTTAGAAACAACGGTTTTAAAAATAGTGGTGATCTTCTAATATGTTTATTTTTCACACGAAATTAAATATCAATCAATCAAAATGAAACACTACAGAAAAGGAACAGCGTCGAACGACATAAGTAGTTTAAGCCATTGCTTGTGGTTCAGTAAAACCTATCAATCTACCTCATCCGTTCTTGCAATAAGCTGCGACAGCAAATCTAGTTTATCAGTCGCGTTTTAGCTTAGTTTATTGTTTGTATCGTCATACAATACGTGCATAAATCACACCATGTAATTAGATTGAAGATACAGGAAAATACGTATCTTATAGAATTGCAACACACTGCTGCCCTTATATATTTCATTTTTGACAAAGAAACTTTTTTTTAAATTTTTATAATCGCTTTTTTATTTGATTTGGCGGCGACGTTCTGGCTGTACCTAATTTAATTAATTAATTCAAATATTTTAACTTCTGCTGTTTTCCGTCTGTTTGCCTTTACCTTTTATAGAAGGTTTTGTTGTTCTTTCGCCGTACTAAAGATAAACTCGTCTGTATTTTAACAAGTAAGCCGTAGCTTAAAGTTGTTTAGTATTGTTGATCACGAATTGCAATATTACTGCTAAGTTTACTACGAAATGCCGGAAATGGTAGAAAACGCCAGTAGCACGTATCCACCGCACTTTATCTCCATACCAACCGTGACTGTTCGAAGACAAGTTAAGTCCTTAATGCTAGAACGATCAGAATGAAGAGAGTTTAAAAGGCGAAAATCTGGTGGGGTGTGACGCGTTAAAACCGCTCAACCACAACCAGTGGTTCGTGGACAGTAGTTCGGTCATAGTGATTCTTATTTAGATTTCTATGTAAAACGCTTTATTGATGAAAATATCAGAACTAAATAATTCAAATTTTGAAACGAAACTATAAAATAACCGTTCAACTTATGATTTAAAAATCATATTTAGTCGCAGTTATCTTATCCCGAGACAAAATAAAAGAGTTCAGACAAAGCTAAACGTAATTACGGCGTACAATCGCATAAGATATGTCTTTGGACAAAGCACTTAGCGGACATTGTCTAAACCTAGTAGATTAATGGGTTCTACCGAAATTAAAGAAACTTCATAATCTTACACAATACACTGGTAATAGATCAGGTAACCCGACGGTGGGCGAGGTAATATGACTACAGCCCGTGTGTTGCCATGAAGGTATTTCGCTTTTTACTATTTACGGGATAAAACACGAATACCATATCCTTTCATACTACAATAACACTGTTTTTTGATATAATATTGTTGTCTATATCAGCCATGTTCTGCACAATGTTTATACATAAAGTTTCCTGGAAACGGAAATTATGTCTGTTTGAAATACTTTATTGCTGCCGTTTGTTGCTGTTGACAGAGCAATCTTTGATTTAACAAATCGAATAATTAAAGTTAACTAAAAACAGTCTGCTAGCGAACAAAAGGAAGTTTTCGTGTATTATTCGAATTTTTACTCAATTAAAAATTTAAAAATACAGAATAGGATATTCATGTTCATCAACGTAAATAAAAAAAAACGGGGGGTTAAACAAGTAAATTCGACAAATTCACACACAAGTAAATTCGACAAATAACAATGCAAATACGCAAGGGAGCGTTTTTTACCGGACAAAGTTTTGAACAGCTTATAGGTTCCTCACTAAAATCCCTTTTCACAGACTTCGTTTGCAGTAAACGTTCACATTGTAATTTTCGTGTAATTTTTGTTCTGTAACGCCACTTTGAAAGGGACATGGAAAACAAAAATAATCTCTAAAAATAGTGGCATCGATTACCAAATAATATTGGGTTATATTTAAACACTTATTTTCAACAAAAAATCAGCGATTTCGACATATTTTTAGCACAAAATCAGTTAAGACCGAAAAAATTTGGTTTGATCGTTATCGTATTGTTAGACTTGTCGCAATATATCCCTATCAGAATATTTGTTTCGAACCCATGATCTTCGGCCCCATACATAAATCGACCGAATGAGTTTGAAACTATTTGTGATTACAAAAACAAACCAGTCATCAGCTTGTTTTGAACCCACGACCTTCCTGCCAAATATTTGTCTTATGTCATCGGTCCGACCGGTTAGTCTGGTGGTTTAGTGCGACTCTTTCCGGCCGAAAGGCTCTAGGCTCGAATTCTTAAAAAACGTATGTATTCGCAATTATTTAGTTGATACGTTGCTATACCTCCGCTGGATTAATGTTTTTTTTACCGAAAAGTGTGTCGGACAGTAAAGAATCGGTTGCTTTGTTCGTTGGACAATGTATTTATCGGACCTCGACACCGGATTTTAGAGAGCTGTACAGCAAATAAAAACGCAACAATAAAACAAAACTAACGCATGGTAATAACTGCAGTAATCCCATGGTGTGCTCGAGGTAATCTGTGTGTCTTACGAAATTAATACATGAATGTTCTATTTCACTTTGATTGATATTCTGTCACAAAACATTTATTGATGCGAACGATCAGTATAATATCTATTACCATATAAAATGTTAAAGTGTTTAAACATTATTTATTTACCATATAAAATGTGCCCAAGCATTCTGGCCAATACAATTGCATGCAGACCTCTCATCCGCCACCAGGAAACTGAGTGAACAAAGTACAGATAAGTAGGCCATGTGCAGCATAGACAATACGCCACATTTAAAATTCTACCGTACGCTACACATATAGCTCAGATATAAACCCCTAACGTTTTTCAACGGATTTAAATGTTTACTTTCAGGGAAGTTATGTTGTATGTTTTAAAAAGGAGACTTGAGACGGTATCATACGGGCAATCGTTAGACTATCCCATAAATGACTTAGGGAACAGTGTCAGATGGGTGATCTTCAGATTACCTCACACCCATCGTCGTTGCTAGAACTATAACAGTCCGTTTTAATGATAAATTTAAAGTTTTCGATTGTTTACGAAAAAGTTACGTCAAGCAAGAAGATAAGTATCGGATAAGATGTCACGATTTCAATTTGGTTTATTCGATATATAATCGTGTACTTGGCCGTGTTGATTTGCTTTTGTTGCTCCGACCTAATATACTGATTACTATTATCCGGTCAGCTTGCTCACTCGTAGTTGGGAAATCGTAAGTAGAAAGGTGGTTCGATCAAAACTGGTGGCCAGCAGGTCGGTTGTTCTTGAACAAAGTAATTGTTGGGAATCGCCTGAACCCATTGGATTAATGGGTTCTACTAAAACTAAAGCAATATATCAATCACGTACAGCACACTGCAATAGCTTCAGTAACCCAATGCAATACAGGAAAGTATTAAGTAAGGAGAGTAAATAGATATGACAGATGTGCAAGATTTCAAATACAAAGATAAGACTCCAAGCGAGGTATTGCTGGAGCTAGCTACTCAGCATGGAATGAACATGCATGACGAAGAGTTCCACAAGATCTTGGACGACGGAGATGAATTATCGAAGTTTCGAGAACGATTTGAAATTCCAAAGCTTTGTAGTTATCCGGGGGGTGGGTTTTGGTTGTTATAAATGCAAAGATTAGTTTCTTTGATATTATGATGTAAATATATCTCGGTGTGAATGCAAATCCAAATAATTAAATAACAAAAATAAAAAAACAGCAAAATTTTGTTCCAAAATCACAACACAATGTTAAACTGTTCCTGGCTAATTCGTTGGTAAAAAGTAGATGTTTAATTACTAGATCTAAAGAGTAAAACTATATAAAGTCTTTGTACAAAACTATCATCATAATTGTGACCAATTTATCTTTTTATAGTTGACTGTGACGTAACAAAAGAAGAAGATTGTGTTTATTTCTGTGGTCATTCTCTGGGTTTGCAACCAAAGTCGACTGAATCTCACGTTCAACAGGTTTGAACCATTAAGTCGAGTCGTTGTTTGGACGAAGTTAAAAGAAAGCTACAAGCTTGTTGTGTGGGAATGTGGGCTTTGTCAAAAGAAACCTTATGCCCACAGTCGAGTTGATGAAGGTATTACAGTGTGTGAAAAGTTGGTTCATTTATATTCTTATAAGTGGGAAGCCAGGCTCTATCCACAGGTATCAAAAGACACCTCATGCCCACAGTCAAGTTGTTGGAGCTATTACTGTGTGTGGATAGTTGCTTCATTTATATTCTCGTGGGTGGGAAGCCAGAATTTATTTAACATAAACACATACCTAAATATTGCAATATTTTAAACCACCCTTAATATCAAACCACTTAGGTTCTGCAAAATTGGAAGCAAAACGCAAACCAATGTCGATATGTGACGTCACTTCCATTAGTTTACTGCGATAATCAAGCCAAGAAGGGATTGTCGGAACTTGTTGGCTGCTATGAGAATGAGGTGATTAGTCTTGTATGTTATGTATCCGTCAACCGGGTTGTCTATTTGTTGAAAGGTTGTGGGAACGAAACCAGCATTTTGCGCATTTTGTGTGCGATCGAAATTCGCATAGTCTATGCCATAGACTAACCATAGACTCTATGGTTTGTTTGGTGAATGGACTTCGACGAAACCTTGTGTGAATGGTGTAAAACTGGTCATCAGCAAAACCATTGATATTCTATGTAAGCAGTTTGGATTTTATAACCGTCATCATTAGAAGGCGTTTGTTTTATGGTTATTTTCATGATGCGTTGTTTTAATGACTGTTGATTTTGTTTTCCTCTTGTTTCTGTAAGGAATTCTTCTTTATTGCGCTTGTTTCTGTAAGTAAATATTTTGTAATAGCATATGACATAGCATAAACAAAGTATTTATATATATTTTTTATTTTTCTTGTATCTGTTAAATAATTTTAGTTTTAAAAAAAACTAGAGAGTGTCAACCACGTGTCTATCCACCTCTATTTGTAAAACACATGTTGTATGCCATATATTTATGCTACAGGGTCCCTAACCACATTTTGTATCTTATACACTGAGTATGTAGTTTTTGTTTCTGCAGGCATAAACGCATGGGTCCCAAAGTTATCAAACCAAACTTCTTCTCCAGGTGTAGGTAAAAAAAAAGAACAATCGTGTTAGATTTACGAAGGATTCATCACAAATGTTTTAAATTAAAGCTTTTTCTTCAAGTGCTGTATTGAAATGAAGCTAAATTCCTAAAACAGCCCGATTTAGTTTTTGATGGCTTCGGGAATTTCCCATGGGCTTAGTACATAAGTTTCTGTTTTTACATATGTGGGTCATGTTATCTAAGAATTCTTAAAGTTTTAATTCAATTTGACGAATCCTTGTTGAAGATGTCAGTGCAATGTTGCATGCTTGTCACAATCATGAGTCAGGAACATATCTTCGTTTTTAAGGGAGTTACCATAAGTAAATGTTTTCTTTCTTTTAATTGACATAGGGTGGCTAACGATCCAGCATTCCACTAAATCTGATCAAAATTAGAGCAGCTGTTCAAACGCTATGGCCCAAAAAGCTAATTTTTTAGAAAAATAACCGTTTTGGATTTTAACGTCTCAGGGGAATTCCCCTAGATTTATCACCCACATTTTTTTACTGCGTATTAAGACCATGTTGTCTAACAAATGACCAAGTTTTGTTACTA
>CH001390.1:67796-101309 GCA_000149265.1 Ciona savignyi | reverse complement strand
AAATTCCAAAGCTTTGTAGTTATCCGGGGGGTGGGTTTTGGTTGTTATAAATGCAAAGATTAGTTTCTTTGATATTATGATGTAAATATATCTCGGTGTGAATGCAAATCCAAATAATTAAATAACAAAAATAAAAAAACAGCAAAATTTTGTTCCAAAATCACAACACAATGTTAAACTGTTCCTGGCTAATTCGTTGGTAAAAAGTAGATGTTTAATTACTAGATCTAAAGAGTAAAACTATATAAAGTCTTTGTACAAAACTATCATCATAATTGTGACCAATTTATCTTTTTATAGTTGACTGTGACGTAACAAAAGAAGAAGATTGTGTTTATTTCTGTGGTCATTCTCTGGGTTTGCAACCAAAGTCGACTGAATCTCACGTTCAACAGGTTTGAACCATTAAGTCGAGTCGTTGTTTGGACGAAGTTAGAAGAAAGCTACAAGCTTGTTGTGTGGGAATGTGGGCTTTGTTAAAAGCAACCTTATGCCCACAGTCGAGTTGATGAAGGTATTACAGTGTGTGAAAAGTTGGTTCATTTATATTCTTATAAGTGGGAAGCCAGTCTCTATCCACAGGTATCAAAAGACACCTCATGCCCACAGTCAACTTGTTGGAGCTATTACTGTGTGTGGATAGTTGCTTCATTTATATTCTCGTGGGTGGGAAGCCAGAATTTATTTAACATAAACACATACCTAAATATTGCAATATTTTAAACCACCCTTAATATCAAACCACTTAGGTTCTGCAAAATTGGAAGCAAAACGCAAACCAATGTCGATATGTGACGTCACTTCCATTAGTTTACTGCGATAATCAAGCCAAGAAGGGATTGTCGGAACTTGTTGGCTGCTATGAGAATGAGGTGATTAGTCTTGGATATTATGTATCCGTCAACCGGGTTGTCCATTTAGTTGAAAGGTTGTGGGAACGAAACCAGCATTTTGCGCATTTTGTGTGCGATCGAAATTCGCATAGTCTATGCCATAGACTAACCATAGACTCTATGGTTTGTTTGGTGAATGGACTTCGACGAAACCTTGTGTGAATGGTATAAAACTGGTCATCAGCGAAACCATTGATATTCTATGTAAGCAGTTTGGATTTTATAACCGTCATCATTAGAAGGCGTTTGTTTATGGTTATTTTCATGATGCGTTGTTTTAATGACTGTTGATTTTGTTTTCCTCTTGTTTCTGTAAGGAATTCTTCTTTATTGCGCTTGTTTCTGTAAGTAAATATTTTGTAATAGCATATGACATAGCATAAACAAAGTATTTTTATATATTTTTTATTTTTCTTGTATCTGTTAAATAATTTTAGTTTTAAAAAAAAAATAACGAATGACCAATGTAACCCGGGGTCAAAGGTCGTCGCCATGAACTCGTTGACGACGAATCTCCATCTATTGATGACGTCATTCTACCAACCGACGAAAGATCGCTACAAAATATTGATCGAACAAAACGCGTTTCCATCCGATTATTACGTAGTTGCGTCGCAAATTCGACTGGCTGGATATGATGAAGACGAAAGTTTGATTTTGGTCAAACCTCGGCAGGTTAGTTTAGCTTGTTTATTACATTGTTTTGTCATTATGACATTTTATACGACCATACATTTGTGTTTGTGACATCATTTAGAACCACAATTGTTTCTGTGACGTTATTTATAAGAATGTTTATATCTTTGTGATATCACTTTAAGTTTATAAGTTTTGTTAAATGGTTTAACCAAACAACAGATTATCAAAATGCTAGTTTTGTTCCCACAACATTTCAACTAAATGGACAACCCGGTTGACGGATACATAACATACAAGACTAATCACCTCATTCTCACAGCAGCCAACAAGTTCCGACAATCCCTTCTTGGCTTGATTATCGCAAAATGCTGACGGAAATGACGTCAGGAAACGACATTCGTTTGCGTTTTGCTTCCAGTTTTCTAGAGCCTGAGGAAAATATATTACAAGAAATCATGCATTTCATATCTCAGTCTATATGTTTATACTTTCATGGAGTGTATTTCACACAGTTGGATGGAACCTGGAAGAAGCACAGGATGCAGACTACATCGCCGACTACACGGTTGGATAAAAAATTTACAAACTCACGAGGATAAAACTAACCCATTCATACACATACTGTAAAAGCTCCATCAACTCGACCTGGGCATGAGGTGTCTTTCTCACACAACAAGCTTGTAGCTTTCTTTTAACTTCGTCCAAACAAAGACTCGACTTAATGTTTCAAACCTGTTGGACGTGAGATTCAGTCGACTTTGGTTGCAAACCCAGAGAATGGCCACAGAAATAAACACAATCGTCGTCTTTTGTTACGTCACAGTCCACTGTAAAAGATAAATTGGTCACAATTATGACGATATTTTGTACAAAGACTTTTCAACGTGCTGAACCCTCTTTCGTTTTCCCAATCACCGGGATAAACATGAATATCCTGTCCAGCTTATAGAATAACCGGTACTCACCGCCCGGATAGCTACAAAGCTTTGGAATTTCAAATCGTTCTCGAAACTTCGATAATTCATCTCCGTCGTCCAAGATCTTGTGGAACTCTCCGTCATGCACGTTCATTCCATGCTGAGTAGCTAGCTCCACCAATACCTCGCTTGGCGTCTTATCTTTGTATTTGAAATCTTGCACATCTGTCATATCTATTTACTCTCCTTACTTAATACTTTCCTGTGTTGCAATGAGTTACCGAAGCTATTGTAGTGTGTTGTACATGATTGAGACATTTCTTCAGTTTTACTAGAACCTATAAATACACCTCATCCGTTCTTGCAATAAGCTGTGACAGCAAAGCTAGTTCATCAGACTTGTTTAAGCTTAGTTTATTGTTTGTATCGTCATACAATACGTCCACAAATCACACCATTTAGTCAGACTGAAGATACAGGAAAATACGTGTCTTATAGAATTGCAACATACTGCTGCCTTTATAGATTTCATTTTTATCAAAGAAAGTTTTTTACCAATTCCTTTAATTGCTTTTATGTTTGATTTGGCGGCGACGTATGGCTGTACCTAATTTAATTAATTTATTCAAATATTTTAACTTCTGCTGTTTTCTGTCTGCTTACCTTTACCTTTTATAGAAGGTTTTGTTTTTTTCGCCGTACTAAAGATAAACTCGTCTGTATTTTAACAAGTACGCCGTAGCTTAAAGTTGTTTACTATTGTTGATCACGAATTGCAATATTACTGCTAAGTTTACTACGAAATGCCGGAAATGGTAGAAAACGCCAGTAGCACGTATCAACCGCACTCTATTTCCATATCAACCATAACGTTTCGTTATGTCCTTCATGGTAGAATGAGTAAACTTAGCAGTAATATTGCAAAAGACAAGTCCTGTCCTTCATGGTAGAACGATCAGAATGAAGAGAGTTTAAAAGTCGAAAATCTTCTGGGGTGTGACGCGTTAAAACCGCTCAACCACAACCAGTTGTTTATGGACAGTCGTGCGGTCATAGTGATTCTTATTTGGATTTCTATGTAAAAACGCTTTACTGATAAAAACATCAGAACTAAATAATTCAAATTTTGAAACGAAACTGTAACATAACTGTTCAACTAATGATGAAAAAAACACTTTTATTCACAGTTATCTTATCCTGAGACGAAATAACAGAGTTCAGAAAGCACGCGGGATCGTTGTCACAAGTATAATCGACAAATAACAATGCGAATACGCAAGGGAGCGTTTTTTTACCGGACAAAGTTTTGAACAACATAGTTTAAACCAGATTTCTTACATGGCTTAGTTTTGTACCTTCCTGTCAAATATGTGTGTGTTATGTTAGCGTTTAGTGCGACGAATTTCATACGAAGGGTGCAGGTTAGAAACTGGTCGCTAGATAGTCAGTTGTGTCTTTGAAAACTTAACAGACATACCGTACGTAAACCCAGAGGATAAATGGATTCTACCAAAAATGCAATAATTCCGGTAACCCGACGGAGGGCGCGAGGTGATCTGACGATTGCGCGTGTGTTAACCCCCTTGGTTTTTCTAATCACTGTAATAAACATAAATATGCTATCGTGGGTGGTTTTAAACAAATGGCAATATCATATTCTTATACCACCTCCAACATTTTTCATTGAAAAAAACGTGAGTATTGTCCATTTTATCGTTGATCCGCTGCCATATATACTGTTTTTTTCACGCGAAAGTAACCAGTCGATTGCTTTGTTTGTTGGAAAGATATTTATCAGAAATCGCCTTGACCTTACACATTAAGGCGGTTCTATGCACTATAATAACTGTGGTAATTCAATGTTGTACACAAGGTAATCTGATGGCCTTGCGAGCTTACACAATTAAAACATGAATGTATACCATTCTTATCCTTTCTGTCATAAAATATTTATTGGTGCCAACGATCAGTAGAATATTTATTACCATATAAAATGTGCCCAAGCATTATTTCCAGTACAATTGCATGCAGACCTTTATCCGCTACCAGGAAACTGATTGAACAAAGTACAGATAAGTAGGCCATGTGCGGCATAGATCCGCTACATTAGATAGTATACCGTACGCTACACATATAGCTCAGATATAAGCCCCTAACGTTTCTCAACAGATATAAATGTTTACTTTTAGAGAATTTATGTTATATGTTTTAAAAAGGAAACTTGAGACAGTTATCATACGGGCAATCGTTGGACTCTCCCTTAAATGACTTAGGGAACAGTCTCAGATGGGTGATCGTCAGATTACCTCAAACCCATCGTCGTTACTAGAACTATAACAGTCCGTTTTAATGATAAATTTAACGATTTCGATCGTTTACGAAAAAGTTACGTCAAGCAAGAAGATAAGTATCGGATAAGATGTCACAATTTCAATTTGGTTTATTCGATATATAATCGTGTTATTGACGCTTGGCCGTGTTAATTTGTATTTGTTCAGCCCCCATAGATTGATGACTATTATCCGGTCAGCTCATTCGTAGTTGGGAAATCTTAAGTAGAAAGGTGGTTTGATCAAAACTGTAGGCCAGCTTGTCGGTTGTGTCTTTGAACAAAGTAATTATTGGAAATCGCCTGAACCCATTGGATTAATGGGTGGTACTAAAACTAAAGCAATATATAAATCATTTACAACAGACTGCGATAGCTTCAGTAACCCAATGCAATACCGGAACGTATTAAGTAACAAGAGTTAATAGATATGACTGACATGCAAGATTTCAAATACAAAGATAAGACTCGAAGCGAGGTATTGGTGGAGCTAGCTACTCAGCATGGAATGAACGTGCATGACGAAGAGTTCCACAAGATCTTGGACGACGGAGATGAATTATCGAAGTTTCGAGAACGATTTGAAATTCCAAAGCTTTGTAGCTATCCGGGTGGTGGGTTTGGGTTGTTAAAAGGCAAATATTAGTTTCTTTGCTATTATTATGGGTCCAATTTGGAAAAATGGGACACATATTGTTTTTGTCCGTTTTTTTTTTTTTTTTTTTTTTTTTTCGTCAAAGGTTTGACTGGCATGGCATGGCGCCCCGACATCTACCAGAAAGAATAATGGAATCGCAATGAAACTTGGTGATTTTTTAGACAACATGGCCTAGATATGCAGAAACCAAAATTTTGGGTAATAAATTTAGGGGAATTCCCCTTGGACGTTAAAAACCAAAACGGTCATTTTTTTCCAAAAAGATAGCTTTTTAGGCCATAGCGCTTGAACGGCTGCTCCAATTTGAATAAAATTTGGTGGAATGTTAGTGCACTAGTCACTGATTTAACACTTAAAAGAAATAAAAAAATTACCTAAGGAAATACCCTAAAAAATTAAACTTTTGCTGTTAAATGATAATTGTGACAGGCATGCTAAGTCGCCCCGACATCTACCAGAAGGGTTAATGGAATTGCAATGAAACTCGGTGATTTGTTGGACAACATGGTCTAGATATGCAGAAATCAAAATTTTGGGTGATAAATCTAGGGGAATTTCCCTGGGACGTTAAAACCAAAACGGTATTTTTTTCTAAAAAAATAGCCTTTTTTGAGCATAGCGCTTAAACGACCGATACAATCTGATTCAGGTTTGGAAAAATGTAAATGCATTAGTCACTAATTTAACACTTAGAAAAAAAAAAAAAAATTATCTAGGGAAATACCCTAAAAAAAGATTTTGTTCTCAAATCATGATTGTGACAGGCATGGCATGACGCCCTGACATTTGCCAGAAGGAAAAGTAACAAAACTTAGTCATTTGTTAGACAACATGGTCTAAATACGCAGTAGAAAAATGGTTAGTGATTAATCTAGGGGAATTCCCCGGAGACGTTAAAATCCAAAACGGTTATTATTCTTTAAAAAATAGCTTTTCGAGCCATAGCGTTTGAACGGCTGCTCTAATTTTGATCAGATTTGGTGGAATGCTGGATCGTTAGCCACCATGTGTCAATTAAAAGAAAGAAAACATTTACTTAGGGTAACTCCCTCAAAAACGAAGATATGTTCCTGAATTATGATGGTGACAGCATGCCACATTGCACTGACATCTCCAACAAGGATTCGTCGTATTGGATTAAAACTATAAGAATTGTTAGATAACATGACCGACATATGTAAAAACAGAAACTTATGTACTAAGCCCATGGGGAATTTCCCGAAGCCATCAAAAACTTAATCGGGCTGTTTTAGGAATTTAGCTTCATTTCAATACAGCACTTGAAAAAAGCTTTAATTTAAAACATTTGTGGTGAAACCGTCGTAAATCTAACACGATTGTTATTTTTTACCTACACATGGAGAAGAAGTTTGGTTTGATAACTATGGGACCCATGCGTTTTTGCTTGCAGAAACAAAAACTACCAACTCTATGTATAAAGTACAAAATGTGTTTAGGGACCCTGTAGCATAAATATATGGAATACAACATGTGTTTTACAAAAAGTGGTGGTTAAATATGTGGTTTACACTCTCTAGTTATGTGAATATATCTTGTTGTGAATGCAAAACCAAATAATTAAATAATAAAACAGAAAATTAAAAATCAAAAACAAAATTCTGTTTTTTTTAAATCAGAAAACAATGTAAAACTGTTCCTGACTTATTCGTTGGTAAAATGTAGATGTTTATTTGTTTAATGGATCTAAAGATAAAGTCTTTGTACGAAACTATCATCATAATTGTGACTAATTTATGTGTTTATAGTGGACTGTGACGTAACAAAAGACGAAGATTGTGTTTATTTCTGTGGTCATTCCCTGGGTTTGCAACCAAAGTCGACTGAATCTCACGTTCAACAGGTTTGGACCATTAAGTCGAGTCGTTGTTTGGACGAAGTTAAAAGAAAGCTACAAGCTTGTTGTGTGGGAATGTGGGCTTTGTCGTAAGACACTTCATGCTCACAGTCGAGTTGCTGGGGTTATAACAGTGTGTGGATGGTTGGGTTATTTATATCCTCGTGAGTGGAAAGCCAGGCTTTATCCACAGGTATCGTAAAGCACCTCATGCCCACAGTCAAGTTTTTGGAGCTATTACAGTGTGTGTATAGTTGCTTCATTTATATTCTCGTGGGTGGGAAGCCAGAATTTATTCAACATAAACACATACCTAAATATTGCAATATTTTAAACCACCCTTAATATCAAACCACTTAGGTTCTGCAAAATTGGAAGCAAAACGCAAACCAATGTCGATATGTGACGTCACTTCCATTAGTTTACTGCGATAATCAAGCCAAGAAGGGATTGTCGGAACTTGTTGGCTGCTATGAGAATGAGGTGATTAGTCTTGGATATTATGTATCCGTCAACCGGGTTGTCTATTTGTTAAAAGGTTGTGGGAACGAAACCAGCATTTTGCGCATTTTGTGTGCGATCGAAACTCGCATAGTCTATGCCATAGACTAACCATAGACTCTATGGTTTGTTTGGTGAATGGACTTCGACGAAACCTTGTGTGAATTGTGTAAAACTGGTCATCAGCGAAACCATTGATATTCTATGTAAGCAGTTTGGATTTTATAACCGTCATCATTAGAAGGCGTTTGTTTATGGTTATTTTCATGATGCGTTGTTTTAATGACTGTTGATTTTGTTTTCCTCTTGTTTCTGTAAGGAATTCTTCTTTATTGCGCTTGTTTCTGTAAGTAAATATTTTGCAATAGCATATGACATAGCATAAACAAAGTATTTTTATATATTTTTTATTTTTCTTGTATCTGTTAAATAATTTTAGTTTTAAAAAAAATAACGAATGACCAATGTAACCCGGGGTCAAAGGTCGTCGCCATGAACTCGTTGACGACGAATCTCCATCTATTGATGACGTCATTCTACCAACCGACGAAAGATCGCTACAAAATATTGATCGAACAAAACGCGTTTCCATCCGATTATTACGTAGTTGCGTCGCAAATTCGACTGGCTGGATATGATGAATATGAAAGTTTGATTTTGGTCAAACCTCGGCAGGTTAGTTTAGCTTGTTTATTACATTGTTTTGTCAGTAAGACATTTTATATGACCTTACATTTGTCTTTGTGACATCATTTAGAACCACAATTGTTTCTGTGACGTTATTTATAAGAATGTTTATATCTTTGTGATATCACTTTAAGTTTATAAGTTTTTAGTTGTGTGTGATTAGGTTTTTTTTATGAAAACGTATATTACTGTTATATCATTTAGAATCATATGGCAAGGTGTCTTTTTAGTCATTATTATCAAATATGACAATACCATTCCAAGAGGAGGTCGTTTATAAAACATATTCAACTTCTAAACTTTTATCGCACATAACTGTATGTTAATATCATAAACGAGTGTTCACAGGTAATAAAATGATCAATCCACATATATTACTTCAACTTTGAGTTGAATTATAGATGGAAAACTATTCTAATGCAATCTTTTAGAATGAAGAGTTATTTCGTATGGAAGATATTATTGAAGTAATCGAAAAAGAGGGAGATTCAATCGCGCTTATCTTGCTACCAGGCGTGTACTTCATTACTGGCCAAGCGTTTGATATGAAAGCAATAACAGAATCCGGCCATAAGAAAGGATGCTACGTAGGTTCCAATTTTTAACATTAAAATTATATAATTCCATGTTCAGTTATTATGTTCAGGTTGTTTTAAAGTGTTGCGGATTTAAAACTTGTCACTAGCTATGAGATACAAATCAACCACAGGTCGGATATGACCTCGCGCATGCGGTGGGCAACATTGAACTCCATCTACACGAGTGGGGAGTGGACTTCGCGTTTTGGTGCACATACAAGTACCTCAACTCTGGTCCGGGTGGCATCGAAGCCGCCTTTCTTCACCGGAGATTCGACAACACGAAAATGAAGAAGTTGCTTGGTAGCTTCGTTACAATTTTTTTCTTGTTGGAATTGCTTTGTTCGACAGAATTCGAGTGAATGGTTGGCAGGTTCTACACAACAAGATGATAATGTTTGTTTAGCTCAGGCAGAATGAAAGTCCCTATAGCAATTTCATACGCCTACAGTAGGATATTGCAATATATAGATAATTTTGCTATACTTGATTTCGGCCCATTGAATCCACTAGATACCAGTCACGAAAGATGCTTTTTGACGTAGTCGGCTTTTTGACGTAGAAGTAAGTGTTTGGTCTCACACAAATATCCTACCTGTGGGCTAACTAGCTGTTTTTATCAGCACAGAGATGCAAATACCCTCATTTCTCTAGTTCATAGAAAGCCCATCACATCTTGTATGATGCGGTAAAATGGTAACATTCATATACCGATTTCAAAAAAAGAACATTCTTGGTCAAAAGCCCATTACTACTTCAAAACCTACATATTTTTTATAGGCTGGCGGGGTCATAAGGAAAGCAACCGGTTAGAAATGACGAGCGATTTTGACTTCGCCCCTGGCATTGATTCCTACCGCTTGTCCA
This sequence comes from Ciona savignyi, assembly GCA_000149265.1. Classification (NCBI taxonomy): domain Eukaryota; kingdom Metazoa; phylum Chordata; class Ascidiacea; order Phlebobranchia; family Cionidae; genus Ciona; species Ciona savignyi. The sequence goes on along the minus strand of CH001390.1, from coordinate 91,385 downwards.
ACCCACCAGCGCTCCTAGTGGTGTGTTTGATTGCTAGTCTCAATGAGTTCCTCGAGGCTGGCGGTCGAAGATTGCGCGAGAAAAGATTTCTATTGACAGGGTTCGTTGGTTTATTTAACAACCCAGTTGAAATTAACTGTTGACGAAAAACTGTTGACGAAAATCTAATTTAAAATTATAAACATTAAAATCTATATGTTTGACTTCTTTTTAAAAACTCTTACCGAAAAGTTCAATTAAATTTATACACTTTAAAATATATTTATCATTCGAAATCATTTTAACCAATCAGGATAGGATAGGATAGGATATTCATCTTTATCCCCGTGAATGGGAAAACCAAGGGGGTTAACACACGGGCAATCGTCAGATCACCTCGCGCCCATCGTCGGGTTACCGGAGCTATTGCAGTGTGTTGTATATGATAGACACGTTCCTTCAATTTGGTAGAACCCATTAATCCGCTGGGTTCAGGCAATGTCCGTAAAGTGCCTTGCCCAAGGACACAACCGACTAGCTAGCGACCAGTTTCACACCTGCAACCTTTCGATTGAAAGGCGACGCAATTAACCGTTAGACCAACGGGCTGGACAATCATTTATCCATTAATTATTCAAAATATTTTAAGGTAAAAACTGTTAACGCAAACTAATTTAAATATATGTGTTACATGTGTTTAGTTTTTGGTGCGTGCGCTGATTACTTGATGATAATCAAGTCTTTGACCTGTCGCATTTATCGTTCGTTATCTACCCGCCAAATACCGTTAGAGTTTACCGCCTAATTGCTTTTATATGTGACCACTGCATTGTGTTTTGGTTGACTTGTGATTTTATGCTGCTTACGTGAATACAAGCATTTTATATATATCGATGAGAGCTGCTGACTACAGGTTATCGAGACCCTGCCCAAAAGTGTAACATATGCACCTTGAAAGGTATTTGGAATATCTGTTAAAACACCACTTTTCCGAGCCAAGTAAAACTTCCAAAGTGACTGTGGATATTGTTACACCGTTGAAGTTCGCGGAGAGGGGTTGTCAGCTGTCCATTCGCTTGTCGTGTCCCATGCACAAGGTATGGAGTCTGTGTGTGTTGATATCAATCTAACAGTAGGTTGTATATAAAATGGCGGCTACCACATATTACTTAACTTATCGGAACGTAATGGATAAAGCGAGGCAAGTTCGTGTTGATATTACTTACACAGTAGGTTGTATAAAATATGCCGACAACGTTTTAAACCATTATCGATGGACACGTCGGTTAGTCTGTTTTACAACACTAGAATTTAGGTCCAACATTTCGGAATATTCAGACTATGTTAAAGCTAAATGAACATATGAGGACATTTCAAATTTTTTATTCAATGCAGCTTTTACTGGCCTTTTTGAAATCTGTTATGGACTCATCATTTCTTGGTTAATTTTAAACCCACCTATCACTTTTTATATTACACGCTGTTTATAAGTAGGTTGCGTTAACCATTCGTTAAACACAAACTTTATAAGGTCAAGCTGCCTGATTTGTTTTTACCGTATTATGAACACTTAATAGACTCGTTACAAGTTGTGACTTTAATACAGTATTTCTGTGTAAGTCGGCCGCGCTAACCAATTGCCAAACACAATTAACCTTTACCGTCTTCAATCCATTTCAACCACTAGGTGACAGTGGAGTTGAGGAAACGAGGAATGATATTCGACATCCGTAAACCTGACGTCATGAGACTAACACCAGTTCCTTTATACAATAGCTTCTATGACGTATATAGATTTGTCGACACTCTTCGTTCTGTTTTAGATGAATCCAATAATGATACTTGTGCGTAATAATAAAAAGAAATAACGAGTTGTTTACTTCGTACCGTCCATGCATTCGTTTGATTTCAAACAAACAATGTCATTTCTCATTTTCTATATCTTGGTTAAGGCCGACCGGCCGCACTGGGTTAGTATGTCGCTTTTCAGCCAAAGGGTTGCAGGTGCTAAACTGATTGCTAGAATTTCGGTTGTGTCATTGATCAAGGCTTTTAGCGGACATTGCCCAAATTCAGTGAATTAATGAGCAGATCAGAGTATACAGGCAGAAGAAAGGCGTTTTAACTTTCAAAACAATTAACAACAATCTGAAATAGAATTTAAGGTGATCTGCCGATTGCATGTGTGATAACGCACTTTGCGCTTTACCAATACAATATCATACATTGCAAAAAATCTATTTTTTTGCATGGCACCAACTTTCAAACCCATGATCGTCTTATCCCGAAGGTTTTTTTTGTATAGGTAGTTATATGTGTAATGTATCAGATAATACCTACATTGAAAGAATCGAGCTACACAACCATTGCTAACAATTATTTGGAACTCACAATCCTACATTACATTAATAAGGTCGGGTCCACAGTAGCTACCGGGACCAGGAATTTAGGCCATAGAAGGCCCATTACTCCAGCGCCCCGGGCTAACATGGATCCGGGATATAGATGTCAAGTTGGCCAGTGTCCTGAAGGAAGCTGACTAAATATTTGACCGGGATAGATGCGAGATCATAATATTTAAGAACTACAAGATTTCTCCATCTGGTTACAGCAAATGCTGGACAATGGCCAACATAATAGTCTCGTCTTCTTCTTGGCAGAAGGGACAGGTTGCACATGCCGTGCGCATGAGGATGGATTCACATTCCTAGCAGAGCGTTAAGACTTCGGGATAACCATTTTTGAGTTAATGATCTATGCACCTTCTGTCGACAATTTACGAAAATGCAAGTGTGACGCACCTAGCTAACCCTTGCGGCGCACCATTTGAGAAACACCGTCTTACAGCGTCTTAAGACTTCGGGATCCAATGTAAAAGAAAGCGACAAATTGATTTTTATTTCGAAACGAAAATGCACAATTGCGGGAAATCAAATTTCGAACCAACTTTTATTTCTCCGTTCAATTATTGCTGGTCGGGGTGGCATGTGTACAAATGTATGGGGAGTTGTGGTGTCGTGATTCCCACACTTAAATTGACGAATCTGCCCTGCAAAGATGCCGTCCTGTTTCGCCCTTTTTCCTTGCATGTATCCGTCTATATGCCAGGGGTCGGCAACCCGCGGCTCTTTCATTATTCTGTTGCGACTCTTATTTTATTGCTACTGTATCGAGCGCTTAATAAGTTTTATACCCATGGATAAGTGAAACAAACAAAAGAACACTCGCGTCTTTATCTCACACAATGTTGTTTTGTATAAGAATGCCGACCCCTGGTCTGTGCCAAAATGTGGTTTATCCAAGTCAGTTCAAGAAATAGTTTAACGAAACCAGAAGCAAAATTAAATCAGTTAAGCTGTTTATATTTTACTGTCACCGCATATAATCAAGCCGACGATCTTCGATATTCGGCTTCTTCTGCTTGGATCTTTGTTAGTTTTGGCGACCGTTATCTGGCACCAAAGGGCGGGACAAATGTGAATCAATAAATTCTCCTTTTTGGACAGAAAAACAAAGCAAGGCATTTTTCCACGTAAGGAATGCGTTGATTTCTACACTCGTACTCGCATACCCAAATTAAAAGTTAAAATTTATCCTAGACACTAATGCGTCTAATTTCGGCATAGTAGCCATATTATCACGAAGAAGTGACTTTAACTAAATCAGAGCGAAATTATTCAACCACGAGAAAAGAATTATTAGCAGTCGTTTACGCCGTGCAAAATCCCGATGTTATTTTACCAGTCAATTTATTTGAGGGACCAAACATGCGTTTTTCCGCTGGTTATGGACCTCCAAAGAAACATACGGTCAATGTTAAACACACAAACTAAACGCATTGGGTCGCCGACCATTAAACGTCGAAACCAGTGAAGTCGTCAAGGGTTGTGTGTTTCATTTCAGCTTCAAGATTGATGAATCTTATGTCCACGTAGAAGCAACCGATGGTGCGAAAATAAGTCCTATAGATTTGCGGTCATCTTTCGGTTGCGGTTGTCGGAAGATGTCCACCTGGCACAGTTAAGCGATCCCACTCTGTCGACTATTTTAAAACGTGTCATAAAAGGAAGTAGACGTCCCTAAAAAATGATTAAACATCTTCCCGTCGAGATTAAGCATTACTGGGCTATCTTCGGCGATCTTGTGTTAGATAACAAATTTTTGTATCGCAGGTGGGAAGACACGCTGGACACCACTAGACTGCAACAGTTGGTTCCTGTGGAACTGTGTAACACGGTGTTGCAAAACCTTCATGGCAGCGCACATGGAGTAGGTAATTTATCCAGCGAACGTACATCGAGTGGAGATGCGGAACAATTCTACTGGCTCAAGTGGAAGCAGACGTGCAATATTTGAAGAGCTAACCAAGTTGCTTTGATGCAAGAAAACTAAAACATCAAGCTACCATTCAGCTGGTAACGGGTGTATGGAAAGAAAGACCACCTTCTGCGGAACAACGCAATGCAAGAAAACCTAAAGAAAGCATTGTTTCTCCTCATTTTTTTATTGACGGCACGAGATTTGCAAAATGAAATCGAAGTGGGAAGAAGCGACAAACATTTATGAAATGATATGCCGGCAGAAGCATATGTGTACCAATAAGCACAAAAGCCGTACACACGAACGAGCGACCTCAGCGCGCAAACCAAAGACTGAATTATTTTTCGGACGAATGACGATGAGCCCTATTTATGTTTGTACTGTGTATTTACTGTTTGTCACCTCTGCCCTTAATATATAGCACTTAATTTTTTTCACTGCGTTCAGTCACTACAGTTGTTATTCAATACTTACATGGTTTTGTTTTGTTTTACTGAAGTTTTAAATTATGCTTTTTGTTAATGTAATTTTAAAAATTTTTCGGTTGCAATTAAGTTTTTTGTTTTTTTTTTCACGCTTGCTTATTATGGGCTAAACCATATTCAAATAAGTTCAAAGGATTTCTAGTATTTTTTTTAATCACAAGAATATATAGAAGTGATTATTAGTTCTACAACCTTTTAATTCAACAAAATATCTAATTTAACTGACTTGTTAACGTCATCGTATTCGAACTAAAGCGGGAAATTTTACAGAAGTAAAGCGGGAAATCAACAGTTCACGAGCGATCGGTGATTTTTGAGCAATATCTGCAAAGTAGACGGTTATAAAATCCACGTATAATAAAAATAATAGACATGCCATATAATATCTGTAAGTGTAAGTAATATCCTGACTTTTAATAAAATTATTGCGTTGTTATTAAATAAATTAAGGTAAAATCCACGATATTATTCTAATTGCTAGTATTGCGATAATAACGTTAAATATAAAAAATGAAAGGTAAAGTTTTAGTGTGTGTTATGTAGTCGTCATGCCACATTCACTTGTTTATCACGCTACCTTAAACTTAGTTCTGACGAGCGCTACGGTCCAGTGAACATGGGTATTTCCTGGGACGCAAAATGAGATTTATTCAGTTGGAACTTGAGTGCGACTTTCTTGAGAATGAATACATATGGAAAAGTAACTTCGCATCAGCACTGCTAGGTTAGGGGTAAAATGCCGTATGTCTACAGAATGTTCAAAACGTTTTGATACCAGCATATAAATACCAGTTTGGTGTTAAGTTATTTACTAATATCTATATATTGGAATACCCGATTACAAAATGTATATTTTTCCCAAGGTTGCTAGATAAAATATTTTATATTGATATTTCGTCAACACCTCTTCAACGTATATTGCAGCAATATTTCTACAAACGTGAAAAGATCTACATAGAAAAAATATTTCTTGATCTTGGCAAAACTACTATTGAAAAGTATGGGTAAAATCTAGCTCTTATCTATACCGAAATAAAATTCTATACAAACGAAATGGTATGGCCTGATTCGCCAGGTAGAATTAAATGTTCTTTATATTTTAAATAATTTTCATCAAAACGGCTGACCGCAATGTTTTGTTTGAGTTTCCAGCGTCACACGCGTCGCCTAACAACAGCTTTTTAAAAAGGAATCAAATATTGACAGACGTACCAAACTCTATTGTTGGGACGAGCAATATATTCTAAGGGGGGTGGTTTTTTTAGACTTTAAAAACAGCCAACTTATCCCAAATTTGTATATATCGTAAGCAATTTGATAATCCTACAAAAAATATTGTAATTGAATTTTGTAACCTTAAACTATAAAAAAAGGTTTGCATATACTTAAATTGTTGTTGTAAACCTATTTAAATTTTTACAAAATATGAACGAAATAAAAAAAGCGATGTTTACTTTTGTTTGAACATGCGTTAGGTTTAAAACCACAATCAATTCCCATTCAAATAGAAAAAAGACCGAAAGTAGTTTTAATATCCAACATCTACATATTTTTAATCGCGAATTTTTAAACCAATACCAGGCTCGAATTTATTTGACATTCAATTATTTTCGATCGAGTTACAAGCGCTAACAAAATGTGGCGCGACGTCTATGGAGTAAAAGGATACTCCCCATTGTTAAGCCTGGACTTTTATTTGCAATTTACACGCGAGTTTATCTTGAAACGATTTTATAACTTAAAAATATATGAGCGGTGTAAAATCCTAGTTCGTGTGTGTTTAATGGTAAATAAGGGGATTAAAAACTAAACGATGGCGAAATAAACACTGCAATAGAACAATGGCGTTACTAAAAAGAACATTGACATTAACGAAAAGAATAATTCTTCAAACACGTGCGCTCAATGAACCGTAACAGCGGTGCCACGTCAAAATTTAAAATAATTTTCTTGGGACTGGCGGTATCTGCCATATCACCCATTAAAGAAAATATAATCCTAATTGCGTTTTACACATGCTGTTAATAATAATAATTTTTATCAACGCCTGCCGAACAAATTTACTCAGTGCACAAATGTATAATAAACCAACTAAAAAGAGGGAATACAATACTGTACAACGAAACATTGTTGTTGTAATGGTTATTACAAGTGTTGCTATCAGGGGAGAATATAAGGACTAAGAGGGTATCACTTTTCAGATCTGCCCCGCTTGTTGGAACAATTTAAGTTGGTTGTAAGCTATCTCATACATATGTCCTCCAGCTCCTATAAATAGTACGGCTGTTACGGATAGGGTGATACGATGGGGGAAATGATAACGTTACAAGTTACAAAACAGACGAAATATCTTAGGCGAATACTAAGTTGTAGCATTTGACAAAGTAGCAGTTATCATGCTATGCAGCCGAAACAAGTATATGTTTACCACATTGTCAGAAATTTTAGGCAGGTCCTCTCCAAGTATTCATGTCGATTAAATGTATATGGATATGTCGTTTTTGTTTTTTTTTGAATTCTTAAAAAGAGTGCAGTATACAGTTGAAGACATAATATATATATGAGCACATGGAACACAAGACTAAGCACATGACGACTTTATTTGAATCTGCAAATTTAACTCAAAACCCTCATAAATTTTACTTATAAATTTTGAGCCCATACCCCTTCGTAGATCGGGAACTTTTTCCTAACAAAACAGTTAGCAGATGCACAATCAACACCTTTATTTCAAAAAGCACTTCTCCACTTAATAAAACTTCACAGCTAAACGAGAACACATGCGCGCAGTCTTGCACATGCTTCTTCCAACCAAACAAACATTGGGGAATCACCACCATTGTTACTCAGCATAAACACTCCTTCAAATAGAACAACTGATAGAGAACCCATGTCATTTCCGCCCGCGCATAGAGGTCTATTAATTGGTTATACGTCACCTAAAGTTTCCAGTTCGTGTTTGTGAAACTGCAACGATTACTCTCTGTTAAGCCAATATGCAAATGTGGTCATTCGTTACAATTACTAGGAGAATCAAATTGATGTGTAAGGATTGCAATTTCGTTTCGGTCGTGCATATAAAGTTCCTTTTGAAGATATCTATCCATTCTTTAAACAAAATAACCTCGGTGTTTAATTCTCTTTTCCGCCGCTGTTGTTGTTTACGTGGTTCTTTTATAGTACCTTTACAGCATTACTTGCTAATCGCCGTTGTTTTTCTTCCATATTGTTTAGGTGATCTTCTAGTATTTCTTTGTAATCCGCGAGTATTATATCCGGGTCGTTTGGTATCCGATTCCATGAGTCAGGTAAGGCTTCGAGAAACGGTTATACGTTATTTTTCAGAAGTTGGTTATAATCCCAAATGCCTGCTTCTAGCCACTCAGAAGTGAGAAGGGCTTTCTGTCCAAAATTTGACATGAGTGTTTAGCCGTAACGGCGCGCTCAGAATGCTCAACGGATAAACATGCCCTTTTACACGAGTTAGAAATGATAGCGAAATCTGCACGGGTTATTAACACTTATTTTGTACAAAATTGTCAAATTAAAAAAGGGGGAAGTAAATTTTCTTTAAAAGTAGTAACTCTTGCGAGCAAACTTAGTCATATATATTTAATGGTTGACAATTTTAGTTCCGCGTTTTTTTTCAAAGTTAAACTTAAAAGTTTTTCGGCTTTTTGAAACCATGATGGGATCGTCACTTTGACCGTTTTTGTATAAGAGTCGATATATGCATCGGTGGTGTTAACCATTCAACCACACGACAGTAAAATTTCAAAAAGTATTTTTTTATCCGATACAAGTTTTAAACCCATGGAAGCTTTTGTATTATTGGAATAAGAAGTTCAGTGTATCAATGTCGCTATGGTTGCGTTGTGCGTTGTATATCTGCTCTACACTAGTCCAAACGCTTAGTCTGGTGGGATAGTTTTTTTAATCGAAAGCTTGCAGTCCCAAACTGGTCGCTAGCGAGTCGGTTGTGTCCTTGGGCAAGGCACTTTACGGACATTGCCTGAACCCAGCGGATAAATGGGTTCTACCAAATTGAAGGAACGAGTGAATTATACACAACCCACTGCAATAGCTTAGGTAATCCGACGGTGAGCGCGAGGTGAACTGACGATTGTCTGACTATGTAGTAAAGTTGGGGTCATGTACTTTTAAATATTATAATTTTTCGCCAACAGAACTATATGTAAGCTTGTAGTTGTGCAACAAGAACTGGATACGAATCTTTAAAAACAGAATATTTAGGCTGTGGAATCACTATAAGTGTAAAATAACAAATTATTTTAGTGATAATATTGTTTCCCGTTAATGGGCAAACGCAGGAAGTGGTATTACAGTCAATCGTGGCCACCTTCGTCTATAGCAGCTTTTGCAGTGTGTATACATAAAGCATCCGTATAAACCCGTGTGACCGCTCAATACTGGATAGCATTTCACTGCACATCATTTTTAGGAGTTCTAATGTGTTAAATATTGGTTTATATAATTTACAAACATCTCCCAAAATTAATGTTAGGTTTTATTATTCTGTTATAAACTTGTTACCTTATTTATTTAAACTATTTTTCACACTAACAACTGTGAAACACATAAATTAACTGAACTGTTAAAACTTTGGTTTTCTCTTAACTTAAACCAGTATTTAAATAAGTTTAGAGGATTTCGAGTAATTTTCTTAAGCAAAATATTATCTAGAAGTGATTATTAGTTCTACAACCTTTTAATTCAACAAAATATCAAGCTTAACTCATTTGTTATTCAAACCACATCATAATCGAACTTTGTATGTAACAATTATTTGCAACAGAAGTGAAACAAGACATCAACAGTTCACGAGCGATCGGTGATTTTTATGGAATTTCGGTGAACAGCTGCAAAAGAAGGTATGCCTCTGTTTATTTGCGAGACCATTACGCAGATTATTACACAACGATATTTCTACCAATCTGCCACCTATGCTTTGGATGACACAACGAATAATAACCATCACCGATTGACACTTTGGCGCAAACATGCTGTGTAACAATGTAAAGTGTGTTGTGTATCAATATGCATTGGGGTTTGGTGTTTAAAAATAATCACAACAATAGTGAGTAGTTTATTGTATGGGGCCCGACGTCCACGTATAATAAAAATAATAGACATGCCATATGATATCTGTAAGTGTAAGTAATATCCTGACTTTTAATAAAATTATTGCGTTGTTACCAAATAAATTAAGATAAAATCCACGATATTATTCTTATTGCTACTATTGCGATAATAACGTTAAATATAAAAAAGGAAAGGTAAAGTTTTAGTGTGTGTTATGTAGTCGTCATGCCACATTCACTTGTTTATCACGCTACCTTAAACTTAGTTCTGACGAGCGCTACGGTCCATTGAACATGGGTTTTTCCTGGGACGCCAAATGTCATTCATTCAGTTGTAACTTGAGTGCGACTTTCTTGAGAATGAATACATATGGAAAAGTAACTTCGCATCAGCACTGCTAGGTTAGGGGTAAAAATGCAGTATGTCCACAGATTGTTCAAAACGTTTTGATACCAGCATATTAAGACCAGTTTGGTGTTAAGTTATTTACTAACATCTAGATTTTGGAATATCCGATTACAAAATGTATATTTTTCCCAAGGTTGCTAGATAAAATATTTTATATTGATATTTCGTCAACGCCTCTTCAACGTATATTGCAGCAATATTTCTACAAACGTGAAACGATCTACAGAGAAAAAATATTTCTTGATCTTGGCACAACTACTATTGAAAGGTATGGGCAAAATCTAGCTCTTATCTATACCGAAATAAAATTTTATACAAACGAAATGGTATGGCCTGATTCGCCAGGTAGAATTAAACTTTCTTTAAATTTTAAATAATTTTTCTTAAAACGGCTGTGTCGTTCGCCGCAATGTTTTGTTTGAGTTTCAAGCGTCACACGCGTCGCCTAACAACAGCTTTTTAAAAAGGAATCAAATATTGACAGACGTACCAAACTCTATTGTTGGGACGAGCAATATATTCTAAGGGGGGTGGTTTTTTTAGACTTTAAAAACAGCCAACTTATCCCAAATTTGTATATATCGTAAGCAATTTGATAATCCTACAAAAATTATTGTTATTGAATTTTGTAACCTTAAACTATAAAAAAGGTTTGCATATACTTAAATTGTTGTTGTAAACCTATTTAAATTTTTACAAAATATAAAGGAATTAAAAAAAAGCGATGTTTACTTTTATTTGAACATGCGTTAGGTTTAAAACCACAATCAATTCCCATTCAAATAGAAACAAGACCGAAAGTAGTTTCAATATCCAACGGCTACATATTTTTAATCGCGAATTTTTAAACCAATACCAGGTCCGAAGTTATTTGACATTCAATTATTTTCGATCGAGTTACAAGCGCTAACAAAATGTGGCGCGACGTCTATGGGGTATAAGGATACTCCCCATTGTTAAGCCTGGCCTTTTGTTTGCAATTTACACGCGAGTTTATCTTAAAACGATTTTATAACTTAGATATATAAGCGGTGTAAAATCCTAGTTCGTGTGTGTATAATGGTAAATAAGGGGACTAAATACTAAACGATGGCGAAATAAACACTACAATAGAACAATGGCGTTACTAAAAAGAACATTGACATTAACGAAAAGAATAATTCTTTAAACACGTGCGCTCAATGAACCGTAACAGCGGTGCCACGTCAAAATTTAAAATAATTTTCTTGGGACTGGCGGTATCTGCCATATCACCAATTAAAGAAAATATAATCCTAATTGCGTTTTACACATGCTGTTAATAATAATAATTTTTATCAACGCCTGCCGAACAAATTTACTCAGTGGACAAATGTATAATAAACCAACTAAAGAGGGAACGCAATGCTCCACAATGAAACAGTGTTGCTATCGGGGGAGAATATCAAAACTAAGAGGGTATCACTTATCAGATCTGCCGCGCTAGTGAGAACAATTTAAGTTGGTTGTAAGCTATCTTAAACATAACGTTATGTCCTCTAGCTCCTATAAATAGTACGGCTGTTACGGATGGGGGGATACGATGGGGGAAATGATAACGTTACAAGTTACAAAACAGACGACATATCTTGAGCGAATACTAAGTTGCAGCATTTGACAAAGTAGCAGTTATCATGCTATGCAGATTAAACAAGTACATATTTGCCACATTGTCAGAAATTTTATGCAGGTCCTCTCCAAGTATTCATGTCGATTTAATGTATATGGATATGGTCGTTTTTTTTTGGTTTTTTTTTTTGAATTCTTAAAAAAGAGTGCAGTATACAGTTGAAGACATAATATATATATGAGCACATGGAACACAAGACTAAGCACATGACGACTTTATTTGAATCTGCAACTTTAACTCAAAACCCTCCTAAATTTTGAGCCCATACCCCTTCGTACATCGGCAACTTTTTCCTAACAAAACAGTTAGCAGATGCACAATCAACACCTTTATTTCAAAAAGCACTTCTTCACTTAATAAAACTTCACAGCTAAACGAGAACACATGCGCGCAGTCTTGCACATGCTTCTTCCAACCAAACAAACATTGGGGAATCACCACCATTGTTACTTAGCATAAACACTCCTTTAAATAGAACAACTGATAGAGAACCCATGTCATTTCCGCCCGCGCATAGAGGTCTATTAATTGGTTATACGTCACCTAAAGTTTCCAGTTCGTGTTTGTGAAACTGCAACGATCACTCTCTGTTAAGCCAATATGCAAATGTGGTTATTCGTTACAATTACTCGGAGAATCAACTTGATGTGTAAGGATTGCAATTTCGTTTCGGTCGTGCATATAAAGTTCCTTTTGAAGATATCTATCCATTCTTTAAACAAAATAAACTCGGTGTTTAATTCTCTTGTCCGCCGCTGTTGTTGTTTACGTGGTTCTTTTATAATACCTTTACTTGTTAATCGCCGTCGTTGTTTTTCCATATTGTTTAGGTGATCTTCTAGTATTTCTTTGTAATCCGCGAGTATCATATCCGGGTCGTTTGGTATCCGATTCCATGAGTCAGGTAAGGCTTCGAAAAACGGCTATACGTTATTTTTTAGAAGTTGGTTATAATCCCAAATGCCTGCTTCTAGCCACTCATAAGTGAGAAAGGCTTTGTGTCCAAAATTTGACATGCGTTTTTAGCCGTAACGGCGCGCTCAGAATGCTCAAGGGATTAACATGCTCTTTTCCAAGAGTTAGAAATGATAGCGAAATCTGCACGGGTTTCTAACACCTATTTTGTACAAAATTGTCAAATTAAAAAAGGGGGAAGTAAATTTTCTTTAAAAGTAGTAACTCTTGCGAGCAAACTTAGTCATATATTTTTAATGGTTGGCAATTTTAGTTCCGCGTTTGTTTTCAAAGTTAAACTTAAAAGTTTTTTGGCTTTTTGAAACCATGATGGGATCGTCACTTTGACCGTTTTTTGTATAAGAGTCGGTATATGCATTGGTCGTGTTAACCAATCAACCACACGACAGTAAAACTTAATAAAGTATTTTTTTATCCGATACAAGTTTTAAACCCATGGAAGGTTTTGTATTATTGGAATAAGAAGTTCAGTGTATCAATGTCGCTATGGTTGCGTTGTGCGTTTTATATCTGCTCTAAACTACTTAGTCTGGTGGGATAGTTTGATGATTTTTAATCGAAAGCTTGCAGTCCCAAACTGGTCGCTAGCGAGTCGGTTGTGTCCTTGGGCAAGGCACTTTACGGACATTGCCTGAACTCAGCGGATAAATGGGTTCTACCAAATTGAAGGAACGAGTGAATTATACACAACCCACTGCAATAGCTCAGGTAATCCGACGGTGAGCGCGAGGTGAGCTGACGATTGTCTGAGTGTTAACCCCCCTTAGTTTTCGTATTCACGGGGATAAGTTCAAATATCCTATTTTAACCTATTCTGATGTAGTGGTTTCTGTGGTAAAAAAAACACGTAAATTGCTTGCGTAATTGGTATGTAGGGCAGTTGTAAAACTCTTGCACCATATACATACTTAAACGTAGGCTGCATTATGCAGACTAACCATTCGTTTGGTTGTTGTTTTCCAAACAATATAATGAGCTATTCAAATTTGTCTAAATCTTCCACAATAATCTTCTACGCTAATCCGACTCCGATTAGATTTAGTGCACACATGCGCATGGAATTATGTTATGTTAATTTACGTTTTCACTGAAATAACACGTGCACATTACTTCCAGGTAGAAAGAGAAACGTGCTCTGGAGAACTCTTTGCTGGGATTGCGGGTTTCTACAAAGCAAAAAGGTGAAGCGGTAGAAATTGTTGCCGATATCTGGAAGAGTGGAATACGAGTCCGATAGCCATAATGGAGACGAACCAGCCAAGAAAGGTAAGTCAGATGATGTGTCAGCACAACTTAATTGTTAAATGAACAATGTTGATTGCTGTTAATTCTATGATGTGAATTTGGGTAGTGTTTTTGCCATCGAGCAATCTGTGAGTTTCACGTCTCGTTTAAAATAGAAAAATTAGTCAGTAAGGACAAAACAAACTTTTTAGTGAAATAGGAAACATTTCGCAATCTTTACTTAAATTGATTGCGCAACAATATGTATTTTTATTATTGACGCAACAATACTTACTTATTGTTAACGCAATAATGCTCTGATGTATATTTATGATACAACCATGCTAACTTATAAATTGATTACGAAACAAAGCTTACTGTTATTCATGACACAATTGCGCAATTATATTGATAACCTGCCAATGCTTCCTTATATTGATGACATAACATTGTTTCTCACTTATATATTGATGATGTAATAATGCTTGCAATTAACAGAATTGCGTACACCTCATACCTATGTTTAACCATATTCACAGACTCAGAGCTCGATAGTGAAACTTATTATTAGAGATGATTAAATCCTTTATGGATAAGTAATAGAAAAATTATATTAGTCCCCGGGCTTTAAAGGGCTTAAATGAAGTTTAAGCAACTTTAACCTTTTCAGGTCTGTTAATAAGGAGCTGGTGAAACTATCACTGGAGTTTCGCAGATATCTTTTAATATATTTTTAAAAAATGTGATTGCTCTCTCCTATTTTCATCGTTAGCTGAGCGCGTTCGCACGCTCTCTACGGTCGGGTGCAGGTGCAAGTTGGACCTGGGCCAAACAATCCTTACATACACGCTTAGGCGAAGGTTGCTTAATAAATAAAGTTAAAGGAAACGGATAAGCTTTTATAAATTTCATCAATACTCTTGCTTCCCCAAATAAAACTATCGCCTTTAATATATTTCTTTAATTAATTGATAAAAACGGGGATGGTGTTTGACATTATAAGCACTCCAGATACCCCTATTACGACGCCCATGATTCCGAATGAATGTACTGATCATTGGATTCCATCCATCTTTCAGTTTGTACAAGTTCACTGCAATGCAGAATATTTCGAACTCGTTTTTAGGCATATTTTCAATAAAACATATAAATTTGGCAGTTAATATCATATAGTTAATTTATAATGGTATTATTTGATTTATCATTGTTGCTAGTATTATAATAACGAATTAGCCGTATTACTGTAATTGATGAAAATAAAAATAAATATTTTTCCTTCTTGTTTAGAACGTATGTAGTTTTGGTACAAACGTAAATGTTTGTAACTTTCTCACTTTTAAATAAACAACCATTTACATCTTAACATTTTTTTAAATTCATTGTTTGTTGATATAATTGTATTTTGTAATGTATGTATTATTGAAATAAACATTTTAGTATTCCAGCAAACAGACTGTGGTATTGTGAATCAATATTTTTTTATTCTTTGGAAACAAACTTGTGTTATGTAGACACACCTCACCTACTTTCTTTATTGCAAGTGCTGGTTGATAAATATATATTTCCAAAATTAGATTTATATCAATTTTAAAATTCATTTAAAAAAATTCTGTCTTTATACAGGAGAACCCACCTTTCATTAATATTCCAAAAGAGGCGCATGTTGAAGATGTGAATGTTCATTACAACGACCTATCTGCAGAAAAATTGTTACAAAACCAAGAACAACTTCTAATAGAACAGTTACAACTTCAACGAACCCTGGACCAAAACCAACAGAAACTCCTACAAATACTACAACAACTACAAAACCCACAACAATTTCAGGAACAATTGCATCAAATTTTGAAAACCCTAAAACAAATCCAACAGCATTTTCAAATATTCCCAGATTCGCAACAACAACTTTTCCAAACCCAGGAACAAACCCATAAAAAAACTAAAGAAACCCAACTGCAAGCGGATCAAGTACAACAACAGCTATGCACCCAGGAAGAAATTCAACCAAATGTTCAACCATCCAAAGACCAACCTCAACAAACCCCACAACATCTTAATGAAACCGAGCTAGTTCATACATTGCAACAAATACTACAAACCCAGAAACAGTACCAGGAGCAACTTCAATATAACCAACAACAGCTTGAAAATGCCCAACAACAGCTTGTAAAATCCCAACAACAGCATGAAAAATCTCAACAACAGCATGAAAAATCCCAACAACAGCATGAAAAGTTCCAACAACAGCTTGAAAAATTCCAACAACAAATTGTAAAATCCCAACAGCAGCTTGAACAAACTCAACAACAACTTCAACAATCACAACAACAGATTGAAAATTTAGTACAACATTCTCTATCAAATCCTCAATCACTAGGTGGTAAATATTAAATATAATGTATTTTGTGTCCTTATTTGCCTGTAGTTAGTTTAAAATGTTTAAAATCGTTTTTAAACGACGCTATTAGAGAATAGCACGACACCTCTGACACGGTGGTGCAGCTTGATAAGACTCGTTAAACATTTTGTCAAAATTATTAAATCTAGAATGCCACTTACTCAAACTACAAAAATGGTAAATAAAAAAAAACAAAGTTTAGTTGAAAGTTACACTGCCTGCCCCAAATTGAAAATAAAATGCACTAAAAAATCAAAATCATAGCAAACATACAATATATAAGTAAATTCGATCATTTTAGAACCTGTAACTCTTTTTAATTAGGGAAAAGTGTTTGTATGATTTACATAATATTCTTGTTGTAGTTTAACCAGTTTCACTTGTTTTGCGTAACGCCTATTTTTTAATTTCATTGTAACCACTGACTGCATCCGTGTACAAGGCTGAAGTGAGATTTCCTTGTTGTTTATGTTCTCTTCTACAGGACAACCAAACCAGTCAAATACTTCCAACACCACCAACAACTACTATAATAGTATCTGTATAAACCAATCGGTAAGTGATGGAGTCGGAGTGTCGTTCAGTGGGCCGCAGCAGCCAAGCACTTGCAGCAATACAACCAACACAATCAACATTCAGGATTCTGATATCAACCAATTAATGCTTGAAGGAGTGTTATCCGAAAATAAAGTTGCTGGGATCTAAACATTCAGTGTTTAAATACCAGACACACCTGTTCCAAATTTCACAAATTTAATTATTATTATTTTAATTTAGTGGTTTTTAAACCTTTTTGGCACCGCGCCTCCCTTGCGCGATAAATATCAGTTTACGCCCCCACCCCCCCCCCCCTAGCGTTTGAATGCTGTGCTCTGTATGTTTTTCCAGGGAAAGAAAAAGCGCATTTTATACATGTGGAAATAGTTTTAAATATTGTAACTTAACTAACCTAAAGCACTTTTAATTAAGAAAACAAAAACAAAAAACATGTGCAGCAAATGTTAAGTTTTGTTCGCAAAGCTCGGATTCACAAATTAAGATGTGTTGTAAATTTATTAAAGCTCGCGCCCCCCTAAAAATGTCTGTACGCCCCCCTGTGGAGGCGTGCCCCCGGTTAAGAACCAATGTTTTAATTATTATTATCCGTACATTAATTATTATTATCCGGTAGAATAACCATCTACCAAACGTTTTAACGTTTGTGTATAATCGCAACTAGTAGTAGTCATAGGCTTGCATCGTATCGTTTTACAGTTGCATTTTGCTTTGGTGAAGTACGAAGCAAAAATTTTTACCGAATATGAGTAAACGGTGAAACGTCCTCCATTCGTTGTTTTCGCGAATCGGGTAAAATTTGTACGTCGTGTAAACGCCGAAATTTTCTGCACATAAAATAACTTGAATCATGCACGAAATAGAGGATGGCCCTCCAATAATTCACATGCCGTTTTAGCTTATTAAATTATGTGTTGTACCCCGCCCTACGTAATTACACTTTACATGATAGTTTCTATATATCAAACTAGAGGGTTTCTACCATGTGTGAACAACCACTATTTGTAAAACCTATTTTGTACGCTATATGTGTATTCAATCACTATCCCCAACCGCAATTGGTGCATATTATACACCGACTATATTCCTTGTGGCTTATAACTGTGGTATATATTAAGACTATGTTACTTAACAATGTGTGTTTGAATCTTTAATTCAATTCAAAATCTTATCACTTATGTTTTTAATTGAAGCATCTTGTTAAGCCTTATAGTAAAACAATTCCTAAAAATGCCCGATTTAGTTTTTAATGGCTTAGGAGAATTCCCCTTGGGTTAATTACCCAAAATATTTGTTTTTTTTATATCTGTGCCCTGTTATCAGCTAAAGATCTTGAAGTTTCAATCTGATTGATTTATCTATTTTGGAGATGTCGGTACGACATGTCAATGCCTGTCGCAATCATGATTCAAGAAAAATCTTCAATTTTAGCGTATAAAACATTATTCTTTTAAAATCCTTATTTTAAAAATGAACTGTAATTTTAGAGGTTGTTAGAAACACCCAATTCGACAACTATCAATGTCTTTCGCTGTTCCTTTCCTGTTATATTTCATTTAGATTGATTGACATTTAATATCGTGTGAAAATAAACGTATTAGAAGAGTGTCAACCACGTGTAAATCACCACTATTTTTAAAATCCCTGTTCAGTGTAAGCTATATTTTATCTTAACGTTTAAAAGCAGAAAATAATGGCTTCCTGAGTTACCAATCAAAACTTTGTATCCTAGTTTTCGGAACAAAGTATTCAAGTTATGAATTTAATAGAATAGGGGATAGAATATTAATCTTTATCCCCGTGAATGGGAAAACCATGGGGGTTAGGTTAACACACAGGCAATCGTCAGATCACCTCGCGTCCACCGTCGGGTTACCGGAGCTGTTGCAGTGTGTTGTGTATGATTTACACGTTCCTTCAATTTGGTAGAACCCATTAATCTGCTAGGTTCAGGCAATGTCCGTAAAGTGCCTTGCCCAAGAACACAACCGACTAGCTAGCGACCACTTTTGCACCTGCAACCTTTTGATTGAACGGCGACGCACTTGAACGGCGATGTAATTTAATAATGGGGATTTCTCGAATAAAAAGGGTTAAAGATAGGTTTGGTACATACGCATTTTTTTGTTCGTATGTAAACTACATATTTATCTAGTTTTGTGTTTCCACCTCATTTATAGGCGTAATAGGATCGTATTTATGATTGGTTAGGCCATTTCTATTTTAGAGGATTTCCCGGGGTACACTGGTAATTTAAAGTTTTTTTCCGATTTGTGTATTAATTCTCTAAATTTACATTTAGAGGTCTCTTTTTTACATTTTTCCCGCCTGTCGCCAGTTTAACGCAGAAAAATAGGAAAAGGTAAAAAAAAGTCTAAATTTGTTCCATATGGAATCAAAGTGAGCCCATAATTATGTGTATATGGGTGGCAACAAGTCGGTTGTGTCCTTGGGCAAGGCACTTAGGATAGGATAGGATATTCATGTTTATCCCCGTGAATGGGAAAACCAAGGGGGTTAACACACGGGCTATTGTCACCGGAGCTATTGTAGTGTGTTGTATATCATAGAAACGTTTCTTCAATTTGGTAGAACCCATTAATCCGCTAGGTTCAGAAAATGTCCGTAAAGTGCATTGCCCAAGAACACAACCGACTATCTTGCGACCAGTTTCGCACCTACAACGTTTCGATTGCAAGGCGACGCACTTAACCGCTAAACTAGTGGTTTTCAACCAGGGTTCCGCGAAACTTTAGGGTTCCGCCAATACAGTCCAGGGGTTCCGCAACTTTTAATTTTAAATAAATAAACATTCAATTTAAATGCTTTTTTTACATAAAACAATCAAATTATTGCACAGGGGTTCCTCATGTCAGTAGAATGTTTCCATGGGGTTGCAGTGCAGGAAAAAGGTTGAAAATCACTGCGCTAGACCAACGGACCGGACAACTTAAAGGACATTGTCTGAACCTAGCGGATTAATGGGTTTTATTCACGGGGATAAACATATAGGCTACATCCTATCCTAACACTAGTACGTGATATTAACATATAATCATGTGCAAAATTACTATAAAAGTTGGGTAATGTGATAAATGTCCTCTTCTTATATTGTCACATTTGCCGATACAGTGACCTGATTGTTATAAAACAATCTCCCAATTCTATATATGTAATAGTAATATAGGTCACAATGATATATATTTTGTCATAAATAAACCTAAATCACGTTATAAAATCGAACTTAAAATCTCAAAGACTCTCAAAGAGTACATTCTTATAAAACCGACACAGACAAATGTATGGTCATATAAAATGTCACAACGACAAAACAATGTAATAAATATGCTGAACTAACCTCCCGAGGTTTGACCAAAATCAAACTTTCGTCTTCATCATATCCAGCCAGTGGAATTTGCGACGCAACTACGTAATAATCGGACGGGAATGCGTTTTGTTCGATCAATATTTTGTAGCGATCTTTCGTCGGTTGGTAGAATGACGTCATCAATAGATGGAGATTCGTCATCAACGAGTTCATGGCGACGACCTTTGACCCAGGGTTACTTTAGGTTAATCGTTATTTTTTACTTTAAAAAACTAAGATTAATTACCAGATATAAGGAAATATAAAAATAAAAATATATAAAAAAAAAATTCTTTGAGCTAATTCGATTCTTATACTATGTCTTAAGCTAATACAAAAGAATTACTTGCAGAAACAAGCGCGGAAAACAAAATCAACAGTCTATAAAACAACGCATCATGAAAATAATCATAAACAAACGCCTTATAATGGTGAAGTTTATAAAACCCAAACAACCTACACCGAATTGCAATGGTTTGGCTGATGACCAGTTTTACACAATTCACACAAGGTTTCGGCGAAGTCCGCTTACTGCCTTGACCAAACATTGTATCAAAATGCTGTTTTCGATCTGACAACCCTTCAACTAAACGGACAACCTTGAAAACTATTCACCTCATTCTCAAAGCAGCCAACAAGTTCCGACAATCCTTTCTTAACGTAATTATCGCAGTAAATTAATGGAGGTGCCGTCACATAACGACATTGGTTTGAGTTTTGCATCAAACTTTCCAGAACCTATAGAATTTGATGTTATAAGATAGGTTTAAAAATTTCAACATTTAGATATATGGTGGATAAAGTATGGATTCTCACCAAGGAGGATATAAATGAACCAATCATCCACACACTGTAATAGCTCCAGCAATTCGACTGTGGGAATGAGGTGTCTTACGACAAAGCCCACATTTCCACACAACAAGCTTGTAGCTTTCTTGTAACTTCGTCCAAACAACGACTCGACTTAATAGTCCAAACCTGTTGGACGTGTGATTTAGTCGACTTTGGTTGCAAACCCAGAAAATGACCACAGAAATAAACGCAATCTTCTTCTTTAGTTACGTAACAGTCAACTGCAAAAGATAAATTAGGTCACAATTATGAGGCTGCTTTTTTACTGAGACTTTTTATAGTTTTAGCCTACTCATTAGATCTAGTAAACAAACATCTACATTTTGCCAACGAATTTGCTAGAAACAGTTTAACATTGTCTTGTCATTTTGAAACATAATTTTTTTTTTAATTATCTGTTTTATTACTTAGTCATTTGGTTTTGCATTCATTTTATAGGACAGAAAGTTATGTTTGCTTAAAAAAACAATCTATGCATTAAATTGTATTAACTGAAGATTGCTCTTGTGTTAACGTCCCTTCGTTTTCCTATTTACCGGGATAAACATGATTACACTATTGTGATACTTATTAACCGGTACTCACCGCCCGGATAGCTACAAAGCTTTGGAATTTCAAATCGTTCTCGAAACTTCGATAATTCATCTCCGTCGTCCAAGTTCTTGTGGAACTCTTCATCATGCACGTTCATTCCATGCTGTGTAGCTAGCTCCACCAATACCTCGCTTGGAGTCTTATCTTTGTATTTGAAATCTTGCATGTCAGACATATCTATTTACTCTCCTTACTTAATACTTTTCTTTAGTGCAATGAGTTACCGGAGCTATTGAAGTATATTGTACATGATTGATATATTGCTTTAGTTTTAGTAGAACCCATTAATCCATTGGGTCCAGGCGATTTCCAATAATTACTTTCTTCAAAGACACAATCGACAACCAGTTTTGATCAAACCACCTTTCTACTTATGATTTTCCAACTACGAATGAGCAAGCTGACCGGATAATAGTCATCAATATATTGGGGCGGAGCAACAAATACAAACTAGCACTGCCAAGAGTAAATTAGCTTATAAATTTAATCAACTACATCGAAATTTTGACATTTTATCGAATCCTTATAATCTTACATGGCGAAACTTTTCGTAACCCGATCTAAAACGTTTAATTTATTAATAAAACAAACATAGCTCTGGTAAAGATGATAAGTGCGAGGTAATCTGAAGATCACCACAACCGTCTGTCACTGTTCCCTAACTTATTTTGAGAGGAGTCTGACGATTGCCAGTATAACTAGAGAGTTTCAATCACGTGTTTAACCACCACTATTTGTAAAACACCTATTGTATGCCATATATTCATGCTACAGGGTCCCTAACCACATTTTGTATTTTATACACTAAGTATGTAGTTTGTTTCTGCAAGCATAAACGCATGGGACCCATAGTTATTAAACCAAACTTCTTTTCCATGTAAAGGTAAAAAATAAACGTCTTAAATTTACGTACATTTCATCACAAAAGTTTTAAATTAAAGCTTCCTTTTAAGCGCTGTATTGAAATGAAGCTAAATTCCCAAAACAGCCCGATTTAGTTTTTCGTGGTTTCAGGGAATTACTGGGTTTAGTAGATAAGTTTCTACTGGGTTTATTACGTAAGTTTTTGTTTTTACACATGTGGGTTATGTTATATAACAATTCTTAATGTTTTAATCTGATTTGTCGATCTCCTTTTCTGATTTATCGATCTCCTTGTTGGAAATGTCAATACGATATGGCATACCTGTTACAATCATAATTCAGGAACATATCTTCGTTTTTAAAGGAATTACCCTAATAAATGTTTTTTTTTTCTTTTTAATGGAACAGAGTGTTTAATGGTCTAACATTTTACCAAATCTGATTTAAATTGGAGCTGCCGTTCAAGCAATATGCGCAAAAAAACTAATTTTTTAGAAAAAAATGCCGCTTTGGTTTTTAACGTCTCAGGGGAATTCTCCTGGATTTATTATCTAAAATTTTAGTTGCTGAATATCTAGCCCATGTTGTCTAACAAATAACAAAGTTTGATTGCGCATACATTTTTTATTCTTGTAGATGTCGGTTCGACATGGCATGCCTGTAACAATCATGATTTGACAACAAAATCTTATTTGTTTAGGATATTTCCTTTTTTTAGGATATTTCCTTAAGTGATTTTTTTTGATTCTTGTAAGTGTTAAATAAGTTAATGATGCACCTCCATTTTATCTAATCTGATTCTAATTGGAGTATCCGT
>CH001390.1:42327-53922 GCA_000149265.1 Ciona savignyi | reverse complement strand
TTGTTGTAGTTTAACCAGTTTCACTTGTTTTGCGTAACGCCTATTTTTTAATTTCATTGTAACCACTGACTGCATCCGTGTACAAGGCTGAAGTGAGATTTCCTTGTTGTTTATGTTCTCTTCTACAGGACAACCAAACCAGTCAAATACTTCCAACACCACCAACAACTACTATAATAGTATCTGTATAAACCAATCGGTAAGTGATGGAGTCGGAGTGTCGTTCAGTGGGCCGCAGCAGCCAAGCACTTGCAGCAATACAACCAACACAATCAACATTCAGGATTCTGATATCAACCAATTAATGCTTGAAGGAGTGTTATCCGAAAATAAAGTTGCTGGGATCTAAACATTCATTGTTTAAATACCAGACACAGCTGTTCCAAATTTCACAAATTTAATTAATATTATTTTAATTTAGTGGTTTTTAAACCTTTTTGGCACCGCGCCTCCCTTGCGCGATAAATATCAGTTTACGCCCCCCCCCCTCTAGCGTTTGAATGCTGTGCTCTGTATGTTTTTCCAGGGAAAGAAAAAGCGCATTTTATACATGTGGAAATAGTTTTAAATATTGTAACTTAACTAACCTAAAGCACTTTTGATTTAGAAAAAAAAAACAAAAAACATGTGCAGCAAATGTTAAGTTTTGTTCGCAAAGCTCGGATTCACAAATTAAGATGTGTTGTAAATTTATTAAAGCTCGCGCCCCCCTAAAAATGTCTGTACGCCCCCCTGTGGAGGCGTACCCCCGGTTAAGAACAATTGTTTTAATTATAATTATCCGTACATTAATTCTTATTATCCGCAGAATAACAATCTACCAAACGTTTTAACGTTTGTGTGTAATAGCAACTAGTAGTAGTCATAGGCTTGCATTTTTTTTATTCTAACGGTATTCTATTTGAATAAGGCAAGTTTTTTTTTTTACTTGCTTTATTCGTTAGGTGAACGGTGCATAAATTCACTCTGCCCTGTAGGTTCACGTTACTTCGGTAAGGTGCAACTCGAAGGGCTAGGTCTGAGCTGCGGAATCGCATCACCATGTGGTAGTGCGGTTAACCAGCGCTGCCTCCAGCTAACCACTGGAGGGCGTGAATTCAGGTGTCGGGATTCCTTAAGCAATAGAACCCCTCCCTACGTGGCTTGCACGCTGTGGAGAGATGCCTGCGAAGGGCGTCTTTTCCAGCACCCACATCCTAGGGATACCCAGCCCCCCTCCCTACGTGGCTTGCACGCTGTGGAGAGATGCCTGCGAAAGGTGTCTCTTACAGCAACCACATACTAGGGAAACCTCCCCCAGTGGATTAATTTCCACATTGCATGAGGGGATCGGCCTAAGGCCACCAACTCGCACTAAGTGCACAATTTTGCTAAAAAAAAAAAAATAGGCTTGCATCGTATCGTTTTACAGTTGCATTTTGCTTTGCTGAGGTAGGGAGCAAAAATTCTCCATTCGTTGTTTTCGCAAATCGGGTAAAATTTGTACGTCATGTAAACGCCGAATTTTTTTGCACATAAAATAACTTGAATCATGCACGAAATAGAGGATGGCCCTCCAATAATTCGCATGCCTTTTTAGCTTATTTGATTTGTGTTGTACCGCTCCCTACGTAATTACACTTTACATGATAGTTTCTATATATCAAACAAAAGGATTTCCACCATGTGTGAACAACCACTATTTGTATAACCTATTTTGTACGCTATATGTGTATGCGATCACATCCATAAACACAATTTCTGCATGTTATACACCGTCTATATTCCTTGTGGCCTATTAGTGTTTTATTAATTTAGACTGTGTTACTTTACAATGTGTGTTTGAATCTTTAATTCAATTTAAAATCTCACTTGTGTTTTTAATTACAGCATCTTGTTAAGCCCTAAAGTGAAAAAAGCTAAATTCCTAAAAATGCCCGATTTAGTTTTTAATGGCTTAGGAGAATTGCCCTTGGGTTAATATATCTGTGTTTTTTTTAATATCTGTGCCCTGTTATTAGTTATCTAAAGATCTTGAAGTTTCAATCTGATCGATTTATTTTTTTGGAGATGTCGGTACGACATGTCAATGCCTGTCGCAATCGTGATTCATGAAAAATCTTCATTTTAGCGTATTAAACATTATTTTTTAAAAATCCTTATTTTAAAATTTAACTGTAATTTTAGAGGTTGATAGAAACACCGAATTCGATAACTACCAATGTCTTTCGCTGTTCCTTTTCCGTAATATTTAATTTCGTGTGAAAAATAAACATATTACTAGAGAGTGTCAACAACGTGTGAGTGTCAACAAACCACCACTATTTTTAAAACCCCTGTTTAGTGTACGCTATATTTTTATCTTAACGTTTGTTTGTTAAACCAAAAACGAATGGTTTCCCGTGTTACCAATTCAAACTTACTATCCAGGTTTTTTAAATAGTATTCAAATTATGAATTTAATATATTTACCGGATTTTCCGTGGTGTTGTTTGGGGGGTCCTTTTGACACTTTCTCAGTTTATTTTACTTACATCTTTTCCTGCAATATAAATTAAATAATCCTTAACAGTTTTGAAATATCGGCTGTTTAGAATAACCGTTGCCAAATTTTCGCAAAATGGCTGAAGATTATTTTGCGCGAACGACCTGCAATATCCACCAGAATACACTGTGGTTGCGTTAGATTCCCTTAACGCAAATAAAGTTCAAGATTTTTTTACAGTTTAACTCGCACGATGTATTTTCTGTCTTTAATGTCCGGTTTTCTATAAATGAAAATAAATACAATCAGAAAATCGACAGGAAATCAATGCTCAAAAAAGGTTAAAAAAAACTTTATCTTTGCATGTAAGTATTGTTAGAATTTAGTGATCAATTGTTCATTGGTTTAACGGTTTGGTACAAATTATAAAAAAAGGAATAAAACGATGAAACGAGGCAGTAAAATAAATGAAGCGATTTCTTGCCGTCTCAACCTCGAAATAATTGAGATTGTCCGATCTAGAATGTATTTTTAGTTCTTCTTATAATTCTTTAAATTTAGAGATAATTGAAAGCACATATTCCTTTCTAATCCGGTGATATCGGCGATAACACCGAAATGATACCAATTGTCTCTTTTTTACATTTTTTCCGATAGCGGGAATTTCCCTTAAGTTTTTAAACAATTAAAAGTCGTGGCAAGCCATGGCCATCAGTTGGTAGTTCTAAAATTTTAACCTGATTCGATAACACATTCTACCCATTGACTTCGCAACCGGGCATGCATGTCACTAGCTTAACGCAACCAAATAAGAAAAATTAAATAAAAATTAAAATATTTTTCCTTCAGAATCCATTTTGGGTGGTATAATATTATTTTATGAATCAGTAGAATGTATTATTATGAATCAGTAGAATATAAGAAATGGCTTTGTCTACTTCCATGTTTATTCTGATAATCATACAATAAAAAATTGGTTCATACGGCGCTGATCATACACTATGTCACCCCGACGATGGGGTATTCCATTTTACTTTTGTGTAATTCTAGACGGGGATTTTCAGTTTACAGATTAAATAACAGCAAATAAAACAAATCATAATACCGGAGGAAAAAAGGGAAAAACAAACAGTCATATTACCGCGTCAATAAAAAGGTGATAAATATAAAGGACGCCAAACATAAGCAAGATTAAAAGAATTGCAAACAAAATTATTAAATCAAACGAAATAAGTTTGGTGATAATGAAAAAATTGTTACTTAGAGAAAATTCGAGTTTTAATATGTTATTTAAAAATATGTTGGTTAAAACTGCTCTAAAACTAATCATAGGGTGTCCACAAATCTATATACGTCATAGAAGCTATTGTATAAAGGAACTGGTGTTAGTCTCATGACGTCAGGTTTTCGGATGTCGAATATCATTCCACGTTTCCTCAACTCCTCTGACACCTAGTGGTGGAAAATGGATTGAAGGCGGTAAAGGTCAATTGTGTTTGATGAATGGTTTGCGCGGCCGACTTACACAGAAATGCTGTATTTAAGTCAACTTGTAACGAGTCTATTAAGTGTTTAAAATACAGTAAAACAATTCGGGCAGCTAAACCTTATAAGTTTGTGTTTAACGAATAGTTAACGCAACCTACTTATAAACAGCGTGTAATTTAAAAAATGATGGCTGGGTTTAAAAATAACTAAGTAGGCCTAATGATGAGTCAATAACAGATTTCAAAGAGGCCAGTAAAAGCGGCATTAAATAAAAATTGTTAAAATGTCCTCAAATGTTTATTTAGCTTTGACATGGTCTGAATATTCCGAAATGTTGGTCCTAAATCCTAGTGTTATAAAACAGACCGGCGTGTCCATCTAAGATGGGTTAATATCTTTTCGTCGCCATAATATATACAACCTAATACCCGATTGATATCAACACGAAAATGCCTCGCCTTATCCTATAACGTTCCGATAAATTAAGTAATATGTTGTAGCCGCCATTTTATATACAACCGACTGTTGCGATAGTATCAACACACAGACTCCATACCTTGTGCACGGGACACGAGAAGCGAATAGACAGCTGACAACCCCTCTCAGCGAACTTCAACGGTGTAACAATATCCACAGTCACTTTGGAAGTATTACTTGGCTCGGAAAAGTGATGTTTCAACAGATAATCCAAATACCTTTTAATGTGCATATATTTAAATTAGCTTTCGTCAACAGTTTTTACCTTAAAAATATTTCAAATAATTAATATAGATAAATGATTGGTTAACATAATATCGAATGGTAAATACTTTTTAAAGTGTACAAATGTAAATGAACTTTTCGGTAGCAGTTTTCAATTTAAAAATATGTCAACCGAATTATAGCTTTTAATGTTAATAATTTTATATTAGCTTTTCGTCAACAGTTTTTAATTTCAACTGAGTTGTTAAATCAAACAACGAACCCTGTCAATAGAAATCTTTTCTCGCGCAATCTTCGACCGCCAGCCTCGAGGAACTCATTGAGACTAGCAATCAAACACACCACTAGGAGCGCTGGTGGGTTGGACAAGCGGTAGGAATCAATACCAGGGGCGAAGTCAAAATCGCTCGTCATTTCTAACCGGGTGCTTTCCTTATGACCCCACCAGCCTATAAACAACACATAATGGACTTGTTAAGTCAGATGGCGCGGTCGGTTATTTGCAGCATTAGTCAGTAACTTATTTGGTTTAAAAACAAAATTTAATTGGTTAGAATTGTAGTTAGGATAGGATAGAATATTCATGTTTTTCCCCGTGAATGAAAAAAAACAAGGGGGGAGTTATTGCAGTATGTTGTATATGATAGACACGTTCCTTTAATTTGACAGAACCCATTAATCCGCTGGGTTCAGGCAATGTCCGTAAAGTGCCTTGCCCAAGGACACAACCGACTAGCTAGCGACCAGTTTCGCACCTGTAACCCTTCGGCTTATAGTCGATGCACTAAACCACCAGACTAGTCGGCTTATAGTCGATGCACTAAACCACCAGACTAGGCGGTCGGACCAATTAGCAGAACCCATTAATCAACTGGGTTTAGGCAATGTTTGTTAAGTGCCTTGCACAAGAAGACAGTCGACCAGCTAGCGACCAGTTTCAAAACTTTCACCCTTTGTCTGAAAGCTTCTTCGAGCCGACCAACCGGACACCAACTGCGTTCCGCCAACCAACCGCTAAGTGTTGTGTCCTAGGACACAACCAGAAGTCAAAATTTAAACGAAGCTACCAAGTAACTTGTTCATCTTCGTGTTGTCGAATCTCCGGTGAAGAAAGGCGGCTCCGATGCCACCCGGACCAGAGTTGAGGTACTTGTATGTGCACCAACACGCGAAGTCCACTCCCCACTCGTGTAGATGGAGTTCAATGTTGCCCACCGCATGCGCGAGGTCATATCCGACCTGTGGTTAGTTTGTATCTCATAGCTAGTGACCAGTTTCAAATCTGCAACCCTTCGGATAACCCACCAAGCTATACCGGTTGGATATATTTCATTTGTATGTTGATACAAGACACCCCAATAAACGATTGTTAAAGTGTGAATTATTCTGCTAACATACTGTACACGAGTGTTTAAAATGTTATTGCATCACTACTTGTAAAACGTGGTTCAATACAGTCTTCATAAAATTTTCCAAATAGGGGACAAACTAAAATATGTCCCTTATTAAAATGATGAAGCCAATATAATCATTTACTTAAAAACGTTTTGAAAATATAAAGCTCCAGCCACTTCTTTAATGATAAAAAGATAAAACAATCTTTTTACTGACTAATCACCGAACATGATATTATATAATTTTAATGTTGAAAATAGAAACCTACATAGCATCCTTTCTTATGGCCAGCTTCTGTTATTGCTTTCATATCAAACGCTTGGCCAGTAATGAAGTACACGCCTGGTAGCAAGATAAGCGCGATTGAATCTCCATCTTTTTCGATTACTTCAATAATATCGTCCATACGAAATAACTTTTCATTCTAAAAGATTACATTAGAATCGTTACCCCCTTTATAGTTCAACTCAAAGTTGAAGTAATAATGTGGATGGGTTTTTCCTTTGAAAGGTCACTTAAATTTTAAATTATTCACTTAAATTAAGAAAAAAAACTTGTTTGTGATATTAACATATAGCCATTTGAGATATTAGTATGAACTTCATGTTGGTATATTTAGCTTTCGTTTGCATACTGTGTAGCTCATAGTTAGGATAGGATATTCATGTTTATCCGTGAATGGGAAAACCAAGGGGGTTAACACACAGGCAATCTTCAGGTCACCTAATGCCCATCGTCGGGTTAACGAAGCTATTTCAGTGTGTTGTGTATGATGCACAGGTTTATTCCACTTGATAAAACCCATTTTCCACTAGGTCCAGACAATGTCTGTTAGGTCTTCTTAAGGACACGACGCACCTTAAAAAGCTTATTGCCACATTCGGAGACTCACTTAACTGGTATTTTAATTGATCCTCCTGTATATAATCTTATATGATGTCACAGTGATATATGTATTGTCAAAATTGACACTGTATTGTCATAAACTCAATAGTTCTAAATGATGTCACAATAAAACTTATTGTTTTAAAGATGTCACAAACACAAGTGTATGTTCGTATGTGATGTCATACTGACAAAACAATGCAATAAACACGCTAAACTAACCTGCCGAGGTTTGACCAAAATCAAACTTTCGTCTTCATCATATCCAGCCAGTCGAATTTGCGACGCAACTACGTAATAATCGGATGGAAACGCGTTTTGTTCGATCAATATTTTGTAGCGATCTTTCGTCGGTTGGTAGAATGACGTCATCAATAGATGGAGATTCGTCGTCAACGAATTCATGGCGACGACCTTTGACCCCGGGTTACTTCAAGTTAATCGTTATTTTTGTACTTAAAAAATTAAGATTTATTAACAGATACCAGAAAAACTAAGGTTAATTAACATATACAAGGAAATATCAAAAAAACAATAAAAATTAAAGAAAAAAAAATTCTTTGTGCTAATAAGGTTTTTATGCTATGTCTTATGCTATTACAAAATATTTACTTGCAGAAACAAGCGCGGAAAACAAAATCAACCGTGATTAAAACAACGCATCATAAAACTAACCATAAACAAACGCTTTATAATGTTGACGGTTGTAAAACCCAAACTACCTAAACACTATGACTTGGTTATTATTTCAAAGAAAAATCTCACAATTCACACAAGATCCAGGCGATTTTCAGCGATCCTTTGTAAATTGTGTAATTTTTGTTTAAAAATGCATATTAACCAATTCCTAACTTGCCCCGGCCAAATAGCAAGACTAGTAAAATACAAAAAGGGGGTAAACACATGGGAAATCATCGGAATACCTTTTGCTCATCGTCGATCTACAGGAGCTATTGTAGTTGGTTGTAAACTAATTGGTTAATCTCATTATTCCATTTCATTCAGACGATGTCCAAGTGATTCGGCAAACAAACAACAGACTATCAAAATGCTGGTTTCGTTCCCACAACCTTTCAACTATGGACACCCCGGTTATCGGATACATAACATCCAAGACTAATCACCTCATTCTCAGAGCAGCCAACAAGTTCCGACAATCCCTTCTTGGCTTGTTTATCGCAAAATGCTGAAGGATATGACGTCAGGAAACGACTTTCGTCTGCATTTTGCTTCCAGTTTTCCAGAACCTGAACAAAACTAATTTAAAAGGAATCATACATTTCACATTTCAGTCTTTATGTTTACACTTTCATGCATTGTATTTCACAGAGCTGTATAGAACCTGGACTCGAAACAAAGGATGCCTTTTAGATACCAGTGGATAAAACCTGGCTACACACCCACGAGGATATAAATGTACCAACCATCCACACACTGTAATAGCTCAAGCAACTCGACCGTGAGCATGAAGTGTCTTACGACAAAGCCCACATTCCCACACAACAAGCTTGTAGCTTTATTTTAACTTCGTCCAAACAACGACTCGACTTAATGGTTCAAACCTGTTGAACGTGAGATTTAGTCGACTTCGGTTGCAAACCCAGGGAATGACCACAGAAATAAACACAATCTTCGTCTTTTGTTACGTCACAGTCAACTGTAAAAGATAAATTAGTCCCAATTATGACGTTAATTTGTACAAAGACTTTTCAAATTTTGTCATGAGGTAATCTAAGGGTTATCCGCGTGATAAATCCTCCTTCGTTTTCCTATTCACCGGGATAAACATGAATATCCTGTCCAACTTATAAAATAACCGGTACTCACCGCCCGGATAGCTACAAAGCTTTGGAATTTCAAATCGTTCTCGAAACTTCGATAATTCATCTCCGTCGTCCAAGATCTTGTGGAACTCTTCGTCATGCACGTTCATTCCTTGCTGCGTAGCTATAGCTCCACTAATACCTCGCTTGGCGTCTTATCTTTGGTATTTAAAATCTTGCATGTCAGTCATATCTATTTACTATTCTCACTTAATACTTTCCTGTATTGTAATGAGTTCTCAAAGTTATTTTGTTGCTGTTTGTTGTACCTAATTGAAACAATATTTCAGTTATACTAGAAACTATCAATACACCTCATCCGTTCCTGCAATGAGCTGTGACAGCAAATCTAGTTCATAAGTCTTGTTATAGCTTAGTTTACTGTTTGTATTGTCATACATTACGTCCATAAATCACATCATTTAGTCAGATTGAAGATAATTATTGCTTTTTTCATTTGATTTGGCAGCGACGTCTGGCTGTACCTAATTTATTAAATTAATTCAAATATTTTAGCTTGTGCTGTTTTCCGTCTGTTAACTTTTACCTTTTTATTGTAATAAAATAAACATAGGCCTAGTCTGTATTTTAATAATTACACTGTGGCTTAAAATTGTTTAGTATTGTTGATCACGAATTGCAATATTACTTATCGTTTTTACTAACAAATGTCGGAAATGGTAGAAAACGCCAGTAGCACGTATCCACCGCACTGTATCTCCATATTAACCGGATAAAGCCTGGCTTCCCACCCACGAGAATATAAATAAACCAACCACCCACCCACTGTAATAGCTTCAGCAACTCGACTGTGGCCATTCGTACACAACAACACTCTTACACAACAAGCTTTTCATATAAATAAGAACGAAGTGTGTCCACAAATCTATATACGTCATAGAAGCTATTGTATAAAGGAACTGGTGTAAGCCTCATGACGTCAGGTTTTCGGATGTCGAATATCATTCCACGTTTCCTCAACTCCTCTGACACCTAGTAAGCGCCATCGACTAATACAGAGAATTCTATTTAAATCATAACTTGTTACGAGTCTACAAAACTGCAGTAAAACAAATCAGGCAGCTTAACCTTTATAAGTTCGTTCGTGTTTAACGAATGTTAAAGCACGACTTATATACAATTTTCCATTTAAAAAGGGTTGGTTAGTTTTAAAATTAATCATGAGTCCAATACAGATTTCGAGGGCGGTTAAAACGGCATCAAGTAAATGTTTAAAATGTTCCTTAATGTTGTTTTAGATTTAATTACACAGTATATTTATTCCGGAATGTTAGTCCTAAACCCTAGTGGGGTAAAACGGTCCATCAATCATGGGTTGAAACGTTGTCACCATATCATATACAACCCACTGTGTAACTGTAAGGCTTATCAACACGAACATGCGACGACTTGTCGTCTGATATTACGATAAGTTATCATGTGAGTTAACCGGCGTGTCTATCGATCCTAAGTTAGTACGCTGTCGCGGCCATTTTATATACAAGTTAATGTTAGATTGATATCAAGACGAACAGACATACTCTACCTTGTGCACGGGAAACGAGAACAGCTGACAACCCCTCCCCGCGAACTTCAACGGTGTAACAATACCCACATTCACTTTGGAAGTATTACTTGGCTCGGGAAAGTGATGTTTTAACAGATATTCCAAATACCTTTTAATGTGTATAATTTTAAATTAGCTTTCGTCAACAGTATTCAATTTAAAAAAAATAAATAGTTTATAAAATGATTGGGTAAAATGCTTCGAACGGTAAATAGCTTTCAGTGTATATACATTTAAATTAAATTTTCGATAGCATTTTCGATTTAAATTAAGTTCGAATGCTTAAGTAAACCAACAAACCCTGTCAATATAAATCTTTTTCCGCGATATCTTCAACAGCCAGGAACTCATCAAGACTGGCGTGCCTTAATAAACAGATTTGCGACACTCGAGTTTCCCGCCAAAACCGCATGGAAGCAAAAATGTCTCCAAATTATTGTGTCCAGCATAGACGAAATCATTAAATTAATGCAATAAGTGTAACACCAAAGCTAACTTTATGTGGATACATTCGTAACAGGCAGTTAATTTAACTAGTAGGCTATATTTAGTTCAGTTTTGTTACATTTAAGGATTTATTGCTACTTTACCTTACTTTAACAGGTGTACCAATGCGGCTAATTGACTTTTCTACGCGTCAATAGTTGATTCAGTTGCGTCTAGCAATTAACAAACTTTGCTTAAACCTTCCTTTTCTTAACTATGGTTTCCATTTTATTCAGGCTCTATACCGGTAGCCTATAATTACAAGTATAGCCTACTATACCGCTCCGGTACCGGTACTGTAAATTGAATCGAATATTTCAGAAATTACTGTTAAAATTGAAATTTCTTTACAGACCACACTAGTCAGGAGCTGAATTGATTAACAAATAAATAGAAAAACAATAAATCATAAAAAATAAAGCAGATAACAAAATGGGATCTCAGTTTCTCAGACGTAGGCCAACTAGGGATATCAATTTCACAATATTAGGTAATTTAATAGTTCTCTGGGCTATTTAATAATTCTCGTGGCTATCTTTTTTCGGTAATTTCCGAGGACTAGTATTTTTCAAGAGCAAACAAAGTGGGAATGTTGTCTTCTTAATAAACTGTCTGCATTAGGATAGGATAGGATGGGATGGGATGGGATAGGATGGGATGGGATGGGATGGGAAGGGATGGGAAGGGATGGGATGGAATGGGATGGAATGGGATGGGATGGGATGGGAAGGGATGGGATGGGATGGGATGGGATGGGATGGGTTGGGAAGGGAGGGGATGGGAGA
>CH001390.1:21012-40909 GCA_000149265.1 Ciona savignyi | reverse complement strand
TGGGATGGGATGGGATGGGATGGGTATGGAAGGGATGGGAAGGGATGGGATGGGATGGGATGGGATGGGATGGGATGGGATGGGATGGGATGGGATGGGATGGGATGGGAAGGGATGGGAAGGGATGGGATGGGAAGGGATGGGATGGGATGGGATGGGATGGGATGGGATGGGATGGGAAGGTAAGGTAAGGGAAGGGAAGGGAAGGGATGGGAAGAGATGGGATGGGATGGGATATTCATCTTTATCCCCGTGAATGGGAAAACCAAGGGGGTTATCATACGGGCAATCGTCAGATTACCTCGCGCCCATCGTCGGGTTACCGGAGCTATTGCAGTGTGTTGTATGTATATGATAGTCACGTTCCTTCAATTTGGTAGAACCCATTAATCCGCTGGGTTCAGGCAATGCCCGTAAGGTGCCTTGCCCAAGGACACAACTAACTAGCTAGCGACCAGTTTCGCACCTGCAACCTTTCGAAATGGTCCTGTAAGAAAATGCGTACTTTGTGGCATTTTATTTTTTTCTAGCAATGTACAATGTATACACTATACAAAACTCTAAATGTCATTGTTATGTCCTGTCCTGTAATGTCCCAATGTCCTGTTGTGTCCTGTCCTGTTTTACAAACAACTAGTGAATTCTGAGTATGTTATTAGGAGTACAATTTCTATCATATGATTCAAAATGCTAACAGTTAAAATACTTTAGCTGATATAAAAGGTGATACAAAATGTATAACAAAATACTAACTGTACATAAACGAGATTTGTCTTTAACTTCCTATTTTTTTCTGTTTAATTATGCTTTCCACAAACTCGCTGTCCTTTTTCCTGGGGATTCTAAATATTTTTGGCCAATTCTCAGTGCTGTTGTGCATTCCCAAATACTACACACTGTCATTTTAATGCTATCATGTAAATTTTGCAGCGATGGTGGGTTGGACAAGCGGTAGGAATCAATGCCAGGGGCAAAGTTAAAATCGCTGGTCATTTCTAACCGGGTGCTTTCCTTATGACCCCACCAGCCTACAAACAACACATAATCGACTTGTTAAGTCAGATGGCGTGGTCGGTTAATGGAATCATTTGCAACATTGGCCTCATTTGAACTTATAATTAGAACTCATTTTCCTTAAAAAGTACAATAAATACAAGTTTTAAGGTGAGTATTACACGGGCTATCAAGGTTAGGGTTAAAAACAAAATTTACATGGTTAATTTTGATAGCTGGCAGAACCCACTAATTAACTGGGTTCAAGCAATGTTCGTTAAGTACCTTGCACTAAGACACAACCGACTAGCTAACGATCAGTTTCGAATTTGTAATTCTTCGACTAAACGGTACTGCTTTAACTCATCGAGCAGTTTGGCCTAATTAAGCCCACCAGCCAACAAGTCAAAATTCGAACTAAGCTACCAATCAACTCCTTCATCTTGCAATGGTACGTATAATAAAGTTAATAAACATGCCATATAATATCTGTAAGTGTTTGTAATATCCTGACTTTTAATAAAAAAATTTTGTTGTTACCAAATAAATTAAGATAAAATCCACGACATTATTCTAATTGCTACTATTCCAATAATAACGTTAATAAAAAAAAATGAAAGGTATCACTCTCCCCTCAACGTAGTTCTGACGAGCGCTACGGTCCATTGAACATGGGTTTTTCCTGGGACGCCAAATGAGATTTATTCAGTTGTAACTTGAGTGCGACATTTCTTGAGAATGATGTTAGGTGTAAAAATGCAGTATGTCCACAGATTGTTCAAAACGTTTTGATACCAGCATATAAAGACCAGTTTGGTGTTAAGTTATTTACTAACATCTAGATATTGGAATATCCGATTACAAAATGTATATTTTTCCCAAGGTTGCTAGATAAAATATTTTATATTGATATTTCGTCAACACTTCTTCAACATATATTGCAGCAATATTTCTACAAACGTGAAAA
Organism: Ciona savignyi; assembly: GCA_000149265.1. Taxonomy (NCBI): domain Eukaryota; kingdom Metazoa; phylum Chordata; class Ascidiacea; order Phlebobranchia; family Cionidae; genus Ciona; species Ciona savignyi. Next base: position 38,949 of record CH001390.1, on the reverse strand, counting down.
GATCTACAGAGAAAAAATATTTCTTGATCTTGGCACAACTACTATTGAAAGGTATGGGCAAAATCTAGCTCGTATCTATACCGAAATAAAATTCTTTACAAACGAAATGGCATGGCCTGATTCGCCAGGTAGAATTAAATTTTCTTTATATTTTAAATAATTTTTCTTAAAACGGCTGACCGCAATGTTTTGTTTGAGTTTCAAGCGTCACGCGCGTCGCCTAACAACAGCTTTTTAAAAAGGAATCAAATATTGACAGACGTACCAAACTTTATTGTTGGGACGAGCAATATATTCTAAGGGGGGTGGTTTTTTTGTACTTTAAAAACAGCCAACTTATCCCAAATTTGTATATATCGTAAGCAATTTGATAATCCTACAAAAATTATTGTAATTGAATTTTGTAACCTTAAACTATAAAAAGGGTTTGCATATACTTAAATTGTTGTTGTAAACCTATTTAAATTTTTACAAAATATGAAGGAAATAAAAAAAGCGATGTTTAGTTTTATTTGAACATGCGTTAGGTTTAAAACCACAATCAATTTCCATTCAAATAGAAACAAGACCGAAAGTAGTTTCAATTTCCAACGGCTACATATTTTTAATCGCGAATTTTTAAACCAATACCAGGGTTGAATTTATTTGACATTCAAATATTTTCGATCGAGTTACAAGCGCTAACAAAATGTGGCGCGACGTCTATGGGGTATAAGGATACTCCCCATTGTTAAGCCTGGACTTTTATTTGCAATTTACACGCGAGTTTATCTTGAAACGATTTTATAACTTAGATATATAAGCGGTGTAAAATCCTAGTTCGTGTGTGTATAACGGTAAATAAGGGGATTAAAAACTAAACGATGGCGAAATAAACACTACAATAGAACAATGGCGTTACTAAAAAGAACATTGACATTAACGAAAAGAATAATTCTTTAAACACGTGCGCTCAGTGAACCGTAACAGCGGTGTCACGTCAAATTTAAAATAATTTTCTTGGGACTAGCGGTATCTGCCATATCACCCATTAAAGAAAATATAATCCTAATTGCGTTTTACACATGCTGTTAATAATAATTATTTTTATCAACGCCTGCCGAACAAATTTACTCAGTGCACAAATGTATAATAAACCAACTAAAAAGAGGGAATACAATACTGTACAACGAAACATTGTTGTTGTAATGGTTATTACAAGTGTTGCTATCGGGGGAGAATATTAGGACTAAGAGGTTATCATTTGTCAGATCTGCCCCGCTTGTTGGAACAATTTAAGTTGGTTGTAAGCTATCTCAAACATATGAACTCTAGCTTCAATAAATAGTACGGCTGTTACGGATGAGGGCATACGATGGGGGAAATGATAACGTTACAAGTTACAAAACAGACGACATATCTTGAGCGAATACTAAGTTGTAGCATTTGACAAAGTAGCAGTTATCATGCTATGCAGATTAAACAAGTATATGTTTACCACATTGTCAGAAATTTTAGGCAGGTCCTCTCCAAGTATTCATGTCGATTAAATGTATATGGATATGTCGTTTTTTTAGTTTTTTTTTTTGAATTCTTAAAAAGAGTGCAGTATACAGTTGAATACATAATAAATATATAAGCACATGGAACACAAGACTAAGCACATGACGACTTTATTTGAATCTGCAACTTTAACTCAAAACCCTCATAAATTTTACTTATAAATTTTGAGCCCATACCCCTTCGTACATCGGCAACTTTTTCCTAACAAAACAGTTAGCAGATGCACAATCAACACCTTTATTTCAAAAAGCACTTCTCCATTTAATAAAACTTCACAGCTAAACGAGAACACATGCGCGCAGTCTTGCACATGCTTCTTCCAACCAAACAAACATTGGGGAATCACCACCATTGTTACTCAGCATAAACACGTCTTTAAATAGAACAACTGATAGAGAACCCATGTCATTTCCGCCCGCGCATAGAGGTCTATGAATTGGTTATACGTCACCTAAAGTTTCCAGTTCGTGTTTGGGAAACTGCAACGATCACTTTCTGTTAAGCCAATATGCAAATGTGGTTATTCGTTACAATTCCTCGCAGAATCAACTTGATGTGTAAGGATTGCAATTTCGTTTCGGCCGTGCATATAAAGTTCCTTTTGAAGATATCTATCCATTCTTTTAACAAAATAACCTCGGTGTTTAATTCTCTTGTCCGCCGCTGTTGTTGTTTACGTGGTTCTTTTATAGTACCTTTACAGCATTACTTGTTAATCGCCGTTGTTGTTCTTCCATATTGTTTAGGTGATCTTCTAGTATTTCTTTGTAATCCGCGAGTATCATATCCGGGTCGTTTGGTATCCGATTCCATGAGTCAGGTAAGGCTTCGAGAAACGGTTATACGTTATTTTTCAGAAGTTGGTTATAATCCCAAATGCCTGCTTCTAGCCACTCAGAAGTGAGAAGGGATTTCTGTCCAAAATTTGACATGCGTGTTAAGCCGTAACGGCGCGCTCAGAATGCTCAAGGGATAAACATGCTCTTTTACACGAGTTAGAAATGATAGCGAAATCTGCACGGGTTATTAACACTTATTTTGTACAAAATTGTCAAATTAAAAAAGGGGAAGGTAAATTTTCTTTAAAAGTAGTAACTCTTGCGAGCAAACTTAGTCATATATTTTTAATGGTTGAAAATTTTAGTTCCGCGTTTTTTTCAAAGTTAAACTTAAAAGTTTTTTGGCTTTTTGAAACCATGATGGGATCGTCACTTTGACCGTTTTTGTATAAGAGTCGGTATATGCATCGGTCGTGTTAACCATTCAACCACACGACAGTATAACTTCATAAAGTATTTTTTTATCCGATACAAGTTTTAAACCCATGAAAGGTTTTGAATTATTGAAATAAGAAGTTCAGTGTATCAATGTCGCTATGGTTGCGTTGTGCGTTTTATATCTGCTCTACACTAGTCCAAACGCTTAGTCTGGTGGGATTGTTTGACGATTTTTAATCGAAAGCTTGCAGTCCCAAACTGGTCGCTAGCGAGTCGGTTGTGTCCTTGGACAAGGCACTTTACGGACATTGCCTGAACCCAGCGGATAAATGGGTTCTACCAAATTGAAGAAACAAGTGAATTATACACAACCCACTGCAATAGCTCAAATAATCCGACGGTGAGCGCGAGGTGAACTGACGATTGTCTGAGTATCTAGTAAAGTTGGGGTCATGTCCTTTTAAATATTATAATTTTTCGCCAACAGAACTATATGTTAGCTTGTAGTTGTGCAACAATAACTGGATACGAATCTTTAAAAACAGAATATTTAGGCTGTGGAATCACTATAAGTGTAAAATAACAAATTATTTTAGTGATAATATTGTTTCCCGTTAATGGGCAAACGCAGGAAGTGGTATTACAGTCAATCGTGGCCACCTTCGTCTAGCAGCAGCTTTTGCACTGTGTATACATAAAGCATCCGTATAAACCCGTGTGGCCGCTCAATACTGGATAGCATTTCACTGCACATCATTTTAAGGAGTTCTAATGTGTTAAATATTGGTTTATATAATTTACAAATTATGCCAAAATTGGTGTTAGGTTTTATTATTTTGTAATAAACTTTTTAACTTATTTATTAGAGCTATTTTTTCACACTAACAACCGTGAAACAGATAAAAAACTAAACTGTTAAAACTTTGGTTCTCTTTTAACTTAAACCAGTATTTAAATAAGTTGAGAGGATTTCGATTAATTTTCTTAAGCACAATAATATCTAGAAGTGATTATTAGTTCTTCAACCTTTTAATTCAACAAAATATCAAGCTTAACTGATTTGTTATTCAAACCACATCATAATCGAACTTTGTATGTAACAATTATTTGCAACAGAAGTGAAACAAGACATCAACAGTTCACGAGCGATCGGTGATTTTTGAGGAATTTCGGTGAACAGCTGCAAAAGAAGGTATGCCTCTGTTTATTTGCGAGACCATTACGCAGATTAACGCACAACTATTTTTCTACCAATCTGCCACCTATGCTTTGGATGACACAACGAATATTAACCATCACCGATTGACACTTTGGCGCAAACATGCTGTGTAACAATGTAAAGTGTGTTGTGTATCAATATGCATTGGTGTTTAAAAATAATCACAACAATAGTGAGTAGTTTATTGTATGGGGCCCGACGTCCACGTATAATAAAAATAATAGACATGCCATATGATATCTGTAAGTGTAAGTAATATCCTGACTTTTAATAAAATTATTGCGTTGTTACCAAATAAATTAAGATAAAATCCACGATATTATTCTAATTGCTACTATTGCGATAATAACGTTAAATATAAAAAAGGAAAGGTAAAGTTTTAGTGTGTGTTATGTAGTCGTCATGCCACATTCACTTGTTTATCACGCTACCATAAACTTAGTTCTGACGAGCGCTACGGTCCATTGAACATGGGTTTTTCCTGGGACGCCAAATGAGATTCATTCAGTTGTAACTTGAGTGCGACTTTCTTGAGAATGATGTTAGGTGTAAAAATGCAGTATGTCCACAGATTGTTCAAAACGTTTTGATACCAGCATATAAAGACCAGTTTGGTGTTAAGTTATTTACTAACATCTAGATATTGGAATATCCGATTACAAAATGTATATTTTTCCCAAGGTTGCTAGATAAAATATTTTATATTGATATTTCGTCAACACTTCTTCAACGTATATTGCAGCAATATTTCTACAAACGTGAAAAGATCTACAGAGAAAAAATATTTCTTGATCTTGGCACAACTACTATTAAAAGGTATGGACAAAATCTAACTCTTATCCTTACCGAAATAAAATTCGATCAAAATGAAATGATATGGCCCGATTCGCCAGGTAGAATTAAATTGTCTTTATATTTTAAATTTTTTTTTATCAAAACGGCTGTGTCGTTCGCCGCAATGTTTTGTTTGAGTTTCAAGCGTCACACGCGTCGCCTAACAACAGTTTGTTAAAAAGGAATCGAATATTGACAGACGTACCAAACTCTATTGTTGGGACGAGCAATATATTCTAGGAGGGTGGTTTTTTCGTACTTTAAAAACAGCCAACTAATCCCAAAATTTTATATATCCTAAGCCATTTGATAATCCTACAAAAAATATTGTAATTGAATTTTCTAACTTCAAACTATAAAAAAGGTGTGCATGCACTTAACTTTTTTTTATAAACCTATCTAAATTTTAAGGAAATATTAAGGAAAAAGGCGATTTTTACTTTTATTTGAACATGCGTTAAGTTTAATATTACACAATCAATTTTTATTCAAATATAAACATGACCGAAAGTAGTTTCAATATCCAACGGCTACATCTTTTAGTCGCGAATTTTTAAACCAATACCAGGCTCGAATTTATTTGACATTCAATTATTTTCGATCGAGTTACAAGCGCTCACAAAATGTGGCGCGACGTCTATGGAGTAAAAGGATACTCCCCATTGTTAAGCCTGGCCTTTTATATTTACACCGAGTTTATCTTGAAACGATTTTATAACTTAAAAATATATAAGCGGTGTAAAATCCTAGTTCGGGTGTGTTTAATGGTAAATAAGGGGATTAAAAACTAAACGATAGCGAAATAAACACTACAATAGAACAATGGCGTTACTAAAATGAACATTGACATTAACGAAAAGAATAATTCTTCAAATACGTGCACTCAATGAACCGTAACAGCGGTGTCACGTCAAAATTAAAATATTTTCCTGGGTCTGGCGCCACTTCAAATACGTGCACTCAATGAACCGTAACAGCGGTGTCACTTCAAAATTAAAATATTTTTCCTGGGTCTGGCGCCACTTCAATATCTGCCATATCACCCATTAAAGAAAATATAATCCTAATTGCGTTTTACACATGCTGTTAATAATAATTATTTTTATCGACGTCTGCCGAACAAATTTACACAGTACAAATTCATAAAGTATTTTTTATCCGATACAAGTTTGAAACCATGAAAGGTTGTGGATTGTTGAATAAAAAGTTCAGTGTATTAATGTCGCTATGGTTGGGTTGTGCGTTATATATCTGCTCTACACTAGTCCAAACGCTTAGTCTGGTGGGATTGTTTGAAGATTTTCAATCGAAAGCTTGCAGTCACAAACTGGTCGCTAGATAGTCGGTTGTGTCTTTGGGCAAGGCACTTAACGGACATTGCCTGAACCCAGCGGATTAATGGTTTCTACCAAATTGAAGAAACAAGTGAACTATACACAACCCACTGCAATAGCTCCGGTAACCCGAAGGTGAGCGCAAGGTTATCTGACGATTGCCTGAGTGTTAACCCCCCTTGGTTTTCGTATTCGCGGAGATAAATTCGAATATCCTATTTTATTTTAACCTATTCTAGTGTAGGGGTTTCTTTGGTGAAAAAACTTGCTTGCGTAATCAGTATAGGGCAATTGACAATATACAATATAATGAGCTCTTCAAATTTGTTTAAATCTTCCACAATAATCTTCCACGCTAATCCGACTACAATTCGATTTACTGCACACATGCGCAATGTCTTAAAACACGAATTGTCACTTTAGATTCCAGAATTAATCTATCCGCTTATAGGAACCGAACAACGTGCTGTTGAGATCTCTTTGCTGGGATTGCGGGTTTCTAAAAAGCGAAAAGGTGAAGCGGTAGAAATTGTTGCCGATAACTGTAAGAGTGGAATACGAGTCCGATAGCCATAATGGAGCCGAACCAGCCAAGAAAGGTAAGTCGGAGGATGTGTCCGCACAACATATCAGTTTACGCCCCCCCCCCCCCTAGCGTTTGAATGCTGTGCTCTGTATGTTTTTCCAGGGAAAGAAAAAGCGCATTTTATACATGTGGAAATAGTTTTCGTTTGGTATCCGATTCCATGAGTCAGGTAAGGCTTCGAGAAACGGTTATACGTTATTTTTCAGAAGTTGGTTATAATCCCAAATGCCTGCTTCTAGCCACTCAGAAGTGAGAAGGGATTTCTGTCCAAAATTTGACATGCGTGTTAAGCCGTAACGGCGCGCTCAGAATGCTCAAGGGATAAACATGCTCTTTTACACGAGTTAGAAATGATAGCGAAATCTGCACGGGTTATTAACACTTATTTTGTACAAAATTGTCAAATTAAAAAAGGGGAAGGTAAATTTTCTTTAAAAGTAGTAACTCTTGCGAGCAAACTTAGTTATATATTTTTAATGGTTGACAATTTTAGTTCCGCGTTTTTTTCAAAGTTAAACTTAAAAGTTTTTTGGCTTTTTGAAACCATGATGGGATCGTCACTTTGACCGTTTTTGTATAAGAGTCGGTATATGCATCGGTCGTGTTAACCATTCAACCACACGACAGTATAACTTTATAAAGTATTTTTTTATCCGATACAAGTTTTAAACCCATGAAAGGTTTTGAATTATTGAAATAAGAAGTTCAGTGCACTGTTAAAAAAATTTGTAAATTTACCGGGAAACGGTCAGTATTTTTTTTACATATTTCTCTGTAATATAGTTTTACAGAATTTTCTCGGTAATTACTTTTACAATTGCCTTTTTCCTCGCACTTCCGGTTTCTTGAGAACTGTGGGTAAAATTCGTTGACCAATCGGCGAGCTCGATTGTTCATCCTAACGTGTTTAAAGACAGAAATTTTGACAGACGCCATTTTGAATGAAAGTTTTACTAGATTTTGGTTTAAGTTACCTGTATGTTTAGAAAAGTTAGGCTAGACCTAGGTTATTTGTAAGTAAAATTGGTAGACTATACAATAATACGGTAGGTTTACAAAATTTGCTTCTTTTGTTTGTGATTTTGTTTAGTACGGTACACTGTTGCATGCACACATTGTGTTCGAAAACTGCCATGCTTTCCAGACTGGACTATTATCGTAGTCTATAGTAGGCGAAATTTATATTATTTATAACACCATGGATAGTTCACAAGATTATGTATGTACAGTGACAACATGCAACAAAGTGTTTTATGATAAAAAAGAGTTATTGCAACATTTAAAGCAACACATTAGAAGTGGCTTTAAAATAACATGTCCTCTGCCTGGATGTTCAAGGATCTATCATGTCGTATCATCATTTTCTTCTCATTTATCACGATGCCACAGTACCTGTACCGCATTTAATGGTGGTGCTAATAAGACTCAAGCGTCCATTCAATTTCAAAGGCCTACTTGTGATGAAGGAGGTTTGGAACCATTAATTTCTAGTCCTATGAGTCAAGAAGAGTTAGTAAAGAAATATGGACTATTTTATTTTACTTTGCAATATAAATATTTAATTCCCACTTCAATCGTGCAAAAACTTATCACAGATTATGTACAACTTTATTCAGAAAATTTCAAACATATTTCACAAAATCTGCGAACTGTTCTTTTAGAAAATGAAATAAGTGAGAGTTTGATCAAAAGAATTGTTGACGAGTTATGCTCCAGGGATGTATTTAACAGTTCTCACAACGATGGGCCGTTACGGTCAATATATTCCCGTAACCAGTTTTTTGAAAGTAATTTTCGCTATGTAGCACCAATATCATTAAATCTGAGTTCTGCTGTTCACCCAGAAAGTTTTGCAGTCAAACACTTCCACTATGTTCCCATTTTAGATTCTTTAAAAAGTTTCTTTACCAACAATGTTGTAAGGGAGAATTTTATTTCCTACCAAAAACAGCCAGGTGTGGATTATTTTGACATTCATGATGGCATGGCATTCAAATCAAACTCTCTGTTTACCTGTGGATCTCGTGTTTTACAAATTATTCTGTTTCAAGATGCATTTGAAATAGTCAACCCACTTGGTTCTGCAAGAGGAATACACAAGCTTTTAGGTGTTTATTACACCTTAGGAAACTTACATCCACATTTGCGATCCAAAATTAACCCAATGCAGCTGGTGTTGTTATGCAATGAAAAAGATCTAAACATGAGTAATGTCCGTGATGTTTTCTCCCCTTTTGTCAATGATTTAAAAGTTTTGGAAACGACTGGAATTGACTTGGGTTTCGGCCAAAGTGTGCTGGGCACTGTTGCTTGTATTACTGGTGATAACCTAGGGAGTCACTGGATAGGGGGGTTTGCAACAAACTTTAGTAGTGCTGCATACATTTGTAGGTATTGCGTTCAAACAAAAAATGAATTTCTTCAAAGCCCAGTTGGTCCTAAACACCTTCGTGATATCGAGAGTTACAATCGAATTGCAGCAGAAGTTAGCGAAGTAGAACCTGCACAAAATCACATTCAAGGCATCAAATTCTCTTCAATCTTTAATGATTTGAAGTATTTTCATGTATGTGCGCCAGGGTTACCACCATGTATTGCTCACGATCTTTTTGAAGGCATTATTGCATATGATATGATGTTATTCATTAACTACTTTGTCAAGGAGGGGTTGGTTTTCCTTGGAGTATCTTAATTTTAGAGTAAGAGGTTTTAAATACAGTCCACATGATAAGTTATCCAAACCACCAATTTTAAGCAGCTTATCACGGCGGTCATTATCTGGCAATGCAAGCCAAAATTGGTGTTTTTTGAGATTGTTTACATTATTTGTTATGAGCAAAGTTGTTAACTATGACAATGTGATTTGGCAATGTGTTTTAACTCTTTGCACAAAATCATTGATATATGTACTGCTCCTGCATTTCAACAAAGAACTGTGGTTGATTTAAAGCTGTTGATTGATGACTATATAGAAATTCGTCAGCGTCATTTCAATTCTGTACCACTGCGACCGAAGCACCATTATCTTACACATTATCCATGGCTAATCTTACAGTTTGGGCCATTGGTGCATTTGTCGACTTTACGATTTGAGAGTAAGCACTCTTATTTTAAACAGGTAATACGGAGCACGAAAAATTTCATTAATGTTACTCACACTCTTTCACATCACCACCAGAAGTTACAATCTGCTTTAATAGAGAGTGGACGTTTGTTTGAAACTGCCAACGATGTAGTTACATCAGCTGGAGAATTATTCACAACCAGTATTGTTGCATTGATTCAAAGAAGTAATATTGACATCAAGAAGTGTGTTGCTTTGAGTAAAGCAATTAGCTCGTCTATAACATATCACCGGAAGCAATTTGTTATAATAGCTAAGGTTAATCATTTTAATTTTAGTGTTGGAAAAATTATTGTCATGTTTCAAGTTGATCAAATTGTTTACTTTATTGTTGAAAATTGTATGGCAACTTGGGTTGCAAACCTTGGTGTATATGCTGTAAAATCATTACCAGTACCTCCAACACAAGCTTACAATAATAATTGTGATAGTAATATGTCACTTGTCAGTTTAACCAAACTTTATTTTAAATTTCCATTGTATGTTTACCATATTGACCATGAATCTTTTTTGGTGCAAACTAGTTACATGTAGGTTAAATCCATAATATGCACCTCTTGTTTTGCACTGGTAGTCGATTGAGTTTGTACAATAGGTGTATAAATGTCTGACATTTATTATTTTTATTTAAAAGTGATTTTATGATAAACCAATGGCTACAACGTCAAGTATCCTTATAATGTGATTGGTAAATATGTGATTTTATAGCTTGAATTAGGGATAATACTGTACACATGGTATATACCTATATATTCACTGTTTAATATCCTGACAGACTATTTTATTGTAAGTAAAAATGAGAGAAACAATATTAAAAACTTTACCTGATTTGGATATAGACATATTGGTAAAGTTGGAAAAATGTCTAAAAGAAGATGTGGGTGTTGATGCAGAAGAAGATCTTCACTTAGTTACAGAAGCAGATTTACTGAAGGTCCTTAAGCCAATTCCTGCACGCAAACTTATACGAGCTTGGAATGGTACGTATAAGTAAACGGTATATATTGATACGTTCATCATTTAGCCTACCATTTATATATAAATACATATATAGCCATATAGCTATTTACAATCGAGTATAGTGGTTGTTTTTTGACCCCTAATATAATTGTATGTAATTAATTTGAATCCTCATTCAATACCTGTATTTCCTATTTATTAGGTCAAGATCGCGCAAGGGAACAAAATGATGATCAACTACTTAATCTATCACGTTCATCATCGGGATTTTCTACAGAACCAGTCGAATCGGACCAAAGTAGCATTTCACATGAATCACTAAATTCTCGTGGTTGGGCATACAGATATGTTGTTCCATGGCAGCAGTTTCCCAAAGAAGTGTTAGAAGTGTGTGAAAAAGGTGAGATTCTCTCAAACTCATTGAAGAAGGATATGGTCCGAATTATCTGCACTGAGTTAATTAATAATGTAGGAAAACCTGGAAGAAAAAATTTGGAAACTATTGCATATAGTATAATATCAAAATATCCTACTTCCTTCAAAATATGTGCTGATGGTGTCGTTTTATCAAACGGACTGAGAGATTTAACTGATAAAATGGAATATCGTATTGACAATGAAAAACGAAAACTGAAAAGGAAACAACCAGCACAATCTGAGAAACCCTATGGATGCAACAACTGGTGTCCAGTAAATGAAAACGAAACTGACATTTCGCCACTTGTACAACTAAAAGATTGGCTAAAACAGGAATATTTAAAAACCATTCCAAACCTATGTGAAGTTCAAAAAGCAATGAGAGAAACATTCCCATTGCAGCAAAGAGACATAAACAATAAACCACCAATGTCTGTGGCCAATGTAAAAATTGTTTGGCCCTTTCTCCTTCAAGAAGAATGTTTGATTCAGTATTATTCCATTTCAACTGATAAAAGAGATGCTAAATCTGAGTTGATGCATGGCCTTACCTCAAAATCAGCATTGGTTTATAGGTGAGATTGAGAAGTTGTTTATTTATATTTGCTTGTAAAAAGTTTTTTTAGCAACCCGGTAGGTTTGCAATTTAATAAAATAACTACTGTTGTTTTCCCAACTTTGGTAAACAATATTTTGAAAAATATAGTTTAATATCTCTAGGCACATGAAAAAGTCAAACTCTGCAAATGTCAAGAACAAAATAAAAAGCATAAAAGATGAATGTAAAGAGCTGAAATCCCATGATCCAAAATCAGTAAACTTCATTGGACTCTTGTGTGCTTACTTTGGTGAGGATGAAACACAAATTTTGGACTATTTTAAGGTAAGAGATAAAAATCCTTGTTCTTGTAAAATAGGCCTCTCTGATATTTTAACAGCATCCTATTATCTAGGTATAGAGTTATATACCAAAATTGTGGTTGTAAGTCATCATGCATGATATACAGGCTATATAAGAGATTAAAAATCCTGTGAGATATTGTGTTACGTATGTATCTTACTATCTGTATAGTTTATTTATGTTCCAGTATATTTTCATTGTTAGTGTCTACACTCTACATCTGTCCAATTGATAAGCTTATATGTATTATGCTAATCTACATAAAAAATACCGGTACTTTTTCGAAGGAGGATCAGCAGATGTCAGAAATATTGAATAAAATACCACCATTACCATTTTTAATTATTAAAGGTAAAAATAGGTTATTGTATACAATATAAAAAATTAGCGACATGGCACCTGGGAAGGGGTAAGGGGGGTGGATCTCGACAGTGGTTTCAAACATACAATCTGACTTATCAAGGCACTGTTTATTAATTTCTGTTTGGGTAACCCCAAGTTCAGACTCTATTCAATACTCAACTAGGGTTAAATTTTACCCGTTATTCACTTGTAAATTTTGTCTTATAGGTACGAATGCAACCCTTTCATCTGCACAGAATGTGTATGTGGCTATTGAGAATATAGTCACTGCTCAATTTCGATCAGTATACCGCGCTTTAGCGTACTTTTTCTGCAGTTTCTTTGTGTTCAATATGAAGTACCCAGATAAAGCATGTCTCACCATGGACTTTTTTCAAAGGTATGTTTTTCTATTCAAAATGGTACAAGCAAATATGTGTATCGTGTGATTGTGCTGCTTGGTGAGCTCATCTGATAGCGTGGCAGATCATCAGCTTGTGCTTCTCCACCCGGACCAACCCCAGTTTAATAATTTATAAAAATCTGTGCAGTGCAGCAGCACAAATTAAGTAACTGGAACACATAAGTAATCGATAACTCTTGTTTTACTAATTTCCCTACTAACTAGAATGTATTTACATATTTATCCATTGTTTTCTAGAATAAGTCTTTTACCAAGCATTAACATTTTAAATAAATGCAGGTATATTGCAAATGTGCAACACATGGAATCCAAGTTTAAACCAAAGAAAAAGAGAAAATACAAAATACATCCTAAAGTGGCTGCGGTTGTTAACTGCTATCGGTGTGGACCTGCAGCTACCTACTGACTAAAACCACCGTTTCGCTGGGACACTTGGCTTGAGGATTTCTTTTAAACGTTTTTCGTTTTTTTCTAAATACTGCGTGGCGGATTATACCCTTGTGCTTTTCCACCCTTCAGTAGTTTCGCGTGGTGTTGTTTACACTTAGCTTAAGGATTTTTTTCAAACGTTTTTCGTTTTTTCTCTCGTGGCAAAATAATAAAAGTCAATTAAAGTGAATCAGTAGATTTAGTTTTTACAGGTATCATCTGTATTCATTTAAAAATGTCTGTATTTATTTAACTGAAAAAAGGAGGTAAATAATTACAGGAAGCGCGGTATTTAATTTTCGATTACTGAAAAATAAAAGTAAAACTTTTACTGAAATTTACTGTAAATATACAACATTTACGGATTTTTGCAGTAAATATTTTTACAGTATGCGCCGTCAGAACTGCTGCCAGCAAATTCCCAGTAAATTTTTTTAACAGTGTGTATCAATGTCGCTATGGTTGCGTTGTGCGTTTTATATCTGCTCTACACTAGTCCAAACGCTTAGTCTGGTGGGATTGTTTGACGATTTTTAATCGAAAGCTTGCAGTCCCAAACTGGTCGCTAGCGAGTCGGTTGTGTCCTTGGACAAGGCACTTTACGGACATTGCCTGAACCCAGCGGATAAATGGGTTCTACCAAATTGAAGAAACAAGTGAATTATACACAACCCACTGCAATAGCTCAAATAATCCGACGGTGAGCGCGAGGTGAACTGACGATTGTCTGAGTATCTAGTAAAGTTGGGGTCATGTCCTTTTAAATATTATAATTTTTCGCCAACAGAACTATATGTTAGCTTGTAGTTGTGCAACAATAACTGGATACGAATCTTTAAAAACAGAATATTTAGGCTGTGGAATCACTATAAGTGTAAAATAACAAATTATTTTAGTGATAATATTGTTTCCCGTTAATGGGCAAACGCAGGAAGTGGTATTACAGTCAATCGTGGCCACCTTCGTCTAGCAGCAGCTTTTGCACTGTGTATACATAAAGCATCCGTATAAACCCGTGTGACCGCTCAATACTGGATAGCATTTCACTGCACATCATTTTTAGGAGTTCTAATGTGTTAAATATTGGTTTATATAATTTACAAATTATGCCAAAATTGGTGTTAGGTTTTATTATTTTGTAATAAACTTTTTAACTTATTTATTAAAACTATTTTTCACACTAACAACGGTGAAACACATAAATTAACTAAACTGTTAAAAGTTTGGTTCTCTTTTAACTTAAACGAGTATTTAAATAAGTTTAGAGGATTTCGAGTAATTTTCTTAAGCACAATAATATCTAGAAGTGATTATTAGTTCTACAACTTTTTAATTCAACAAAATATCAAGCTTAACTGACTTGTTATTCAAACCACATCATAATCGAACTTTGTATGTAACAATTATTTGCAACAGAAGTGAAACAAGACATCAACAGTTCACGAGCGATCGGTGATTTTTGAGGAATTTCGGTGAACATCTGCAAAAGAAGGTATGTCTCTGTTTATATGCGAGACCATTACGCAGATTAACGCACAACAATATTTCTACCAATCTGCCACCTATGCTTTGGATGACACAACGAATAACCACCACCGATTGACACTTTGGCGCAAACATGCTGTGTAACCATGTGAAGTGTGTTGTGTATCAATATGCATTGGTGTTTAAAAATAATCACAACAATAGTGAGTAGTTTATTGTATGGGGCCCGACGACCACGTATAATAAAAATAATAGACATGCCATATGATATCTGTAAGTGTAAGTAATATCCTGACTTTTAATAAAATTATTGCGTTGTTACCAAATAAATTAAGATAAAATCCACGATATTATTCTAATTGCTGTTATTGCGATAATAACGTTAAATATAAAAAAAGGAAAGGTAAAGTTTTAGTGTGTGTTATGTAGTCGTCATGCCACATTCACTTGTTTATCACGCTACCTTAAACTTAGTTCTGACGAGCGCTACGGTCCATTGAACATGGGTATTTCCTGGGACGCCAAATGAGATTCATCCAGTTGTAACTTGAGTGCGACTTTCTTGAGAACAAATACATATGGAAAAGTAACTTCGCATCAGCACTGCTAGGTCAGGGGTAAAAATGCAGTATGTCTACAGATTGTTCAAAACGTTTTGATACCAGCATATAAAGACCAGTTTGGTGTTAAGTTATTTACTAACATCTAGATCAGTGGTTCCCAACCTGGGGGTCGCGACCCCCAAAGGGGTCGCAAAGCATGTTAAAGGGGGCCGCGACGCTGTTGTAATGTAAAAACAAAGGTAAATGTCGGTAAGACTGGGTACCGTTTCGCTAGTATTATGTGCTATATTGTGTATAATTTCTTCATTGAGACATTGCATTCGGATTGCTTGTAGCACAATATTATTGCATCAGTATGCGTCGATTGTGATGTCATAAACTATGACCATGTGACTATTACGTGTAATAGCTGCAAATTGAAACTCTATTAGGGAAGTAGCCTGCCCTAGTATATTATACAACAGAAATCAGTCATGACTTGAAATTGGTAAAACTAGTTAAGTGGAGCATGATACACGTTTAGCTGCAGGCCTACAAGGTCAACCATCGCACTGATTAGTTAATAAATGCAAGTAAAACATTTTTTGTGCTTACGTTCTAATTTTGCATTTAGGATAGAATGTAAGTGTGGGTCACAGAATCTGCGAGAAAAATTAAGGGGGCCACCTAGACAAAAAGGTTGGGAACCACTGATCTAGATATTGGAATATCCGATTACAAAATGTATATTTTTCCCAAGGTTGCTAGATAAAATATTTTATATTGATATTTCGTCACCACCTCTTCAACGTATATTGCAGCAATATTTCTACAAACGTGAAAAGATCTACAGAGAAAAAATATTTCTTGATCTTGGCACGACTACTATTAAAAGGTATGGACAAAATCTAGCTCTTATTTATACCGAAATAAAATTCTATACAAACGAAATGGTATGGCCTGATTCACCAACTAGAATTAAATTTGTTTTATATTTTAAATAATTTTTCTCAAAACGGCTGTTTTGTTCGCCGCAATATTTTGTTTGAGTTTCAAGCGTCACACGCGTCGCCTAACAACATATTGTTAAAAAGGAATCGAATATTGACAGACGTACCAAACTCTATTGTTGGTACGAACAATATATTCTAGGGGGTGGGTGGGGTACTTTAAAAACAACCAATTTATCCTAAATTTTTATATATCCTAAGCCATTTGATAATCCTACAAAAAATTAAAATGTAATATCCTGACTTTTAATAAAATTATTGCGTTGTTACCAAATAAATTAAGATAAAATCCACGATATTATTCTAATTGCTACTATTGCGATAATACCGTTAAATATAAAAAAAAAGATAAAGTTTTAGTGCGTGTTTAGTAGTCGTCATGCCACATTCACTTGTTTATCACACTCCCCTCAACGTAGTTATACCGAGCGCTACGGTTCATTGAACATGGGTATTTCCTGGGACGCCAAATGAGATTCATCCAGCTGTAACTTGAGTGCGACTTTCTTGAGAACAAATACATATGGAAAAGTAACTTCGCATCAGCACTGCTAGGTTAGGGTTAAAATGCCGTATGTTTACACAATGTTTAAAACGTTTTGATACCTGTATATAAATACCAGTTTGGTGTTAAGTTATTTACTAACATCTAGATATTGGAATATCCGATAACAAAATGTATATTTTCCCAAGGTTGCTAGGTAAAATATTTTATACTGATAATTCGTCAACACCTCTTTAACAAATATTGCAGCAATATTTCTACAAACTTGTAAAGATCTACAGAGAAAAAATATTTCTTAACCTTGGCACGACTACTATTGAAAGGTATGGACAAAATCTAACTCTTATCCGTACCGAAATAAAATTTGATCAAAATGAAATGGTATGGTCTGATTCGCCAGGTAAAATTAAATTTTCTTTATATTTTAAATAATTTTTATCAAAACGGCTGTGTCGTTCGCCGCAATGTTTTGTTTGAGTTTCAAGCGTCACACGCGTCGCCTAACAACAGCTTGTTAAAAAGGAATCAAATATTGACAGACGTACCAAACTTTATTGTTGGTCAAACAATATATTCTAAGGGGGGTAGGGTACTTTAAAAACAACCAATTTATCCTAAATTTTTATATATCCTAAGCCATTTTATAATCCTACAAAAATATTGTAATTGAATTTTCTAACTTTAAACTATAAAAAAGGTGTGTATGCACTTAACTTTTTTTTATAAACCTATCTAAATTTTAAGGAAATATGAAGGAAAAAAGCGATATTTACTTTTATTTGAACATGCATTAAATTTAATATTACACAATCAATTTCTATTCAAATATAAACATGACCGAAAGTAGTTTCAATATCCAACGGCTACATATTTTTAGTCGCAAATTTTTAAACCAATACCAGGCTCGAATTTATTTGACATTCAATTATTTTCGATCGAGTTACAAGCGCTAACAAAATGTGGCGCGACGTCTATGGAGTAAAAGGATACTCCCCATTGTTAAGCCTGGCCTTTTATATTTACACCGAGTTTATCTTGAAACGATTTTATAACTTAAAAATATATA